>CM070096.1:18226266-18241266 GCA_036178185.1 Liparis tanakae
TCACGTGGCTTTCAACGTGAACAGAGTTGCGACGGCCGTGAAACGGTCGGAAAACATTTTAGCTCTTAAAACCCCCAAAAAGCAAAATATAATCTGTAAATTTTTGAAAGTGTGAATTTATTATTCGAGGCAAGTGAACCCTGTGTCAAAGAAATCCTTCGAAATGTTTTTAAATTAATTCCACTGCCCTCGGAAACGGAGGAGAGGAGTGCTAGCGCTCTGTTTCGGTATGAGTGAATATGAGGCTACACGCAGCAGATGGTTAGCTTAGCATTAAAAAAAGACTTGAAAATAGCTCGCACACGATTTATCTCATTTGTTTAATCTGTATACAAATAAACAAACATTTTGTTTTGTTTGGACAGCTGTCTCCCACTCATTATGCTAAGCTAAGCTAACCAGCCGCCGCCTGCTTCCTCTCGTACAGACGAACACGGCAGCCATCTTGATCTTCTCCGTAAACTCTCTTCAAGAAGTAAAAAAAAAAAAGAAACTTTTTCCTTCAATTGTGGACGAGATGGACGATTTAAATCCGACCGTATAGGCGAATACACGTGAAGCTAATGCTACTAGCGTTGCGTCATTTCGCTCTCCGTGTATCTGAAGTTGCTTTTCAGGCGTTCCCAGAGGGCGACCAGTGACATTTTGATTAATATCTGGTACGTTTACTACATTTTCCCAGCTAATCGAAAGCACCTTGTGTTTACCGTAGGATCCACCCGTCGACCCATTTACTCGTGACCAGTTATTCCTCAATAAAAGCCGGTTATTGTACTTGTAATAGCTCTCCTGGACCGGATTAAACGCAACCACCGGCAAATAGTCGTAAAAAACATCTCGTTATAGTTTCAAGTCCCGGTCTCGGTCTCCGTTTCTGTGGCTTTTATCAGCGTGCCACTCGTCCGATGCCAGGGAAAACAAACCCGCGAGTAATTGTGTTGTTCTGGCACCGAAAAAACGAGGCGGCGGCCCCCGAAGATCTGCCCAAAAGAAACGCCGCGACTGGCGCTCGAGCCCATATTGGTCCGTGCGTTTTTTGGAATCTCTCTTCATTCCCACCGCAGAGATAATTGAATTTCCAAACCTGTTACCGTGGCATCACACTGTGTCTGTCTGCATCTGTGTGTGTGTGTGTCTGGTTTTTACCGCCTCGTGCATGGAGATGTCCCAGGCGAAGTCCTTGAGACATTCAGAAGCCCTAACCGCCCCGAGCTATCCATCACCACTTACTACGCCGCGCCGAGAGCCGAAATAACGAGCATACAGCGGGCTGAATATTTTCACCCCACCCCACCCCCCCATCCATCCATCCGCCTTCACACCGTTTGCATGCATGGGATTGAAGACCCTGAGCTAGTTAAGCTCTGATTGCTGCAAAGCGGAGATGAAGTAATTGCCCCCGGTAGATGTCTTCCCCCTCTTGTTTTTCTTTTTTTTTTTTACGTGTAGTTTATTTCCCTCCATCCCAGTGAACTATGTGCAGTAGATGAGTTGCACTTACTGCTTTTCATGATATGCGAACACAGGTAAAAAACGCCATCGGCCCATATATATATATATATATATATATATATATATATATATATATATATATATATATATATATATATATATATATAAAAGGCGGGGAAGGACGTATAAAGGACTTGAGCGTTTGATTTGCATGGCTCCATATACACTTCACAGCCCCAATGACCGCTTCCCTGAGAATACCGCGTGATTTAAGGGATTCTTTATAGCCAGTGGTTTGCAAAGAGTGTAATACAGGATGAAAATCTATTATCCTTCCCAAGCCAGCCCTCAACGTCTCCTCTATGGCGGTGATCGGGCGGGCCGAGGACAAATCAAGTCATTGGAAGTCTTCTGTCCCATTAGGTGTTTGACGCGTCGCATAAACCACGAGCCGGGCGGCCGTCGGTCGTTGGAAGAAGAACGGAAAAACTAAATGCTGAGCTTGTAAAATGGAATCTGTTTTTTCGTGGCGAGGGAAATAAACTTGCGGAGGAAGTTTTTCGATCACGCAGAGCAATGAAAAGGCCGAGCGGAAGTTTAGTCGACTAATCTAATCACTATTTCCCATAGCAGATTTAAACTAGAACGGGCACTCGGTAGAGCGCATACCTTCGCATATCATGAACATACAAATTGACTGTGCTATGGTAAAAAGATTTTGACCTTTTCATGACCTTGACCTTTGACCTGATCATTCCCAAAATCTAATTAAATGGTCCCCAAATAATACCCAATCATTCCACTAAATTTCATGCGACTCAAAGAAGATTTTGACCTTTTCATGACCTTGACCTTTGACCCGATCAATCCTAAAATCTAATCAAATGGTCCCCGGATAATAACCAATCATCCCACCAAATGTCACGCGATTCGGTCTAATACTTTTTGACTTATGCGAATAACACGCACGCATACAAATACACGGCGATCAAAACAAAGTAAAAAAAGGTAATCATTTAAAAAAAGCCGAAGACGGTCGGCACTCGACGCCACTCGCCGCTTGAGAGCGCTGCCTGTTGAGTTTCTTGGTAGCCACGCCCCCTTGAGGGGTTCTCGGTAGCCCCGCCCCCTTGAGGTCAATGTTTTACTAAAAAGTTATCCGTACGTTCAAAACGATACGGACACAACACGTCAGCGGTAGATGTAGCGGGCTGACATTCTAGCTAACGCTAAACCCCCGATGGAGACGCTGGAGACGTCTCAAAGCCGATTGGCCGAGACTCGGAACTAAGATGTTTCATTGCGAAGATCACCTCGTCACATTTTCAATATCGTAAACTCAGGCCCAAATTACCGGGCGCTCTGAATCTTGATTTTTCATTTTTTTTTTAGAATCGCCGTCGTCGATTTATATCGACTAATCGTTGCAGCCCTAACGCAAAAGCAAGTAGAGCAGCGAGCCCGTTGCCAGGGCAACCGACACCTGATGGTTCTGACGGGGGACTCTGGGAAGAAGTAGAAGTTTAAAACCGTAAGATGTCCTTGAGCTACAACCGGACCCTTTAAAGTCTCGCGCCGAGCTCCGCAGCAGAATACGAGATGAGCCGGGGCCGGACGCAGACGTGCACGCTCACAGACGCACGTGCACGCTCACAGACGCACCTGCGTACGCGTGATCCTCCCGGCGGATGGCAAGGAAATGTAATAAATAAGCTCTATTGATTCTTACTTGGAAAAAGTAACGATCCGTCTGGGATACAGGCTCCACTTTTAGATACTGCAGACGCTCAACTGTCATTTACAATAATCCACTGGATGTTTTAAAATAGTTAGAATATGCCGTGGAAGTTGGGGAAGTGCCAGTTTTTTTTTATACAGTGAAAGTCAACGTTTCCCTGTACATTATTATTATCTCAAAATATCAATCGAAATGTCCTCATAGATCATAAGTAAGTGATTTTATTTGACGGAGTGGAGAAGAGTTGGTTCTAGATGTTCTGCAGAGTGCCAGGCTCCGCCCTCTCAGACTGCGTGACCTTGACGAAAGTGAAGGCGAGGAGTCGTTCAGCGTGACGGATTGCACTTCTCAAGCAGCTTTCGAGTCTACGGCTCGATTCTGCTTTCACTGAAACGACTCGAAAACTGCCCGACGACTAATCTGAAACATGCTCAAAAATTGACGCGCAGTCGCTGCAGCTAGAGGGGTAAAACATCCCAGAATCACCTCCAGTACTGGAGCTTCAGATTGAGGCACAGCTGAGGCGTAATGCCAAAAAAAAAGGTGCTGCAATTTAAAAATGAATAAAATGTGGACGGGTTCTACATTTTTTAAAATGTGAAAATGTTCCCGACAGACGTGGCATAATAAATGGTTAGCGTTGTAGCAATTAGATGCTAATTTGCCGGAACGCAGTATAAGTCCAAGAAGTCTACGTACCGGAGTGGCAGGGTCGGACATACACCAGGGCAAAGGGCAAAGGGCAAAGGGCAAAGGGCAACACTTCCCCTAATATATAATATATACATTGTGTCCCAGATATGACGAGGAGAGGGGCAAACTATGCCCCATCATTTCGATAATGTAATAGCGTTTAGTTTTTGTTCTTCGTTTCGTCTCTCCCATCTGTAAACAAATCAATAAATATAATTTTGAATTATAAGAAAAACTATGAAATATGTTCCAATTGGTTATAGTTATTTTGAAAAAAATATAATAGCAATAAATTACCAAAAATAAATAATTAAATTGAATGCGATGTAATGTCTAAAAGTCTTATTATTGACATTTACTGTAATTATGAATATATATATATATATATATATGTGTATATTTATATTTATATATATATATATGCATATATATATGTGTATATTTATTTATATATATATATATATATATATATATATATATATATATATATATATATAAATAATGTTTTTGATTAAAGGTTAAATGTTATTTCACAAGTTTTCAAATATTGCCAGTCAGTGGGGGGAAAATTGCCCCCTAAGAAATCTGTAATTTTCCTCCCCCGTGTGCCGGTAACCATGGGGGGGGGGGTTGCACGATGATGATGATGATGATGATGATGATGATGAGCAAGATGAAGGCCCGTTTCCTGTGCTGCGTCTGTGTGTGTGCACCATGATCCCCAGCAGCTCTCGTTAGGACTCTGACACGATAAGCTGGTTTCCACCACTTACTCGTGGCATGGAGCGTAATTGTATTTCGCCGAGCGGACGGCGTGCGCAGAATGAGCGAGCGGACGTCTCAATTAGTCTGAAATCGCTACATCTCTCAGTGCGGCTCTGTGTTTACCACCCTCTGTGTGTGTGTGTGTGTGTGTGTGTGTGTACGTGTGTCGATTGTAATCTGTAGATAAGCGTGTTAAGTGTGAGTCTGGGAAACACGGTAAACACGATGTGAATGGTAAGGAGGCAAACAAAAAAGAAAGGAGGAGAGAAGGCGAGTGAGAGATGGACTGACAGACGGAGAGCAACAGAAGGTCTAATGCCGAGGGTTTTTTACACTTTCAAATTGGACCACACAGCCCATGAATGACAAGGGAGTCTGGAAAGCTATTAAAAAGTGAGCTGGAGAAGGAGGGAGAAAAAACTGTTCTGCCGTAATTCTGCCAAGATTAGCCGCATTTCTGTCAAACTGGGCGAGTGAACATCTCTCTCTCTCTCTCTGACGGTGGGAGGGGATCCATAACGAGACGTCCGAGCTCGACATTGCGACGTCACCGCCAAACGGAAAGGAAGTGAAATATCACCTTGTCATGAATTTGCACATGGAAGCCTTCCAGCTGGATATATATATATATATATATATATATATATATATATATATATATATATATATATATATATATATATATATATATATGCATATGCATTTTTATTTTAACCTTCATGATTTGAAGTTGTTCCTGTTTCCTGGCTTTGCTCAATCTAAAAACTAAATATATGTTTATTTAAATAAATATAAATAATGATATATATATATATATATATATATATATATATATATATATATATATATACAGAGAATATATATATATATATACACAGAGGATATATATAACTAAATATATATGTTTATTTAAATAAATAAATAAATATATATAAATAATGCATATATATATATATATATATATATATATATATATATATATATATATATATATATGTGTGTATATATATGCATATGCATTTTTATTTTAACCTTCATGATTTGAGGTTGTTCCTGTTTCCTGGCTTTGCTCAATCTATGCTGCTTTTATTTGGGGAATCCATTATGTAGATTAAAATCTGCCACAATTCATTATATGTCACAAAGGAACGACAGGTGAAGTACAGAGTTTTATTTCGTTAAAAAAATATCCCCAAAAGAGAAAAGCAGCCAATTTTTATCTTTGAGAAATGGAAACATGCACGTTTTTAGCATTAAAAAAAAATCTCATTTATTGATTAATCCATTTCTGCTCATCAAATCCAACTTGGATCCATTGGACGCAATATATATCAATTCATTTTAATATTTCATCATTTCTGATTCATAGCGAAAGACAGAAAACTTTTCACAACCACTAGTGCAAAAATTCTAAAGACTTCTTCTTTTAATGAGCCGTTATTGTCATTAGTCATTAGTCACGTCATAATCACGGTTAAAAATATTTTTGAAAAGCTACTATGCATCTTACGAGCATATATATATATATATATATATATATATATATATATATATATATATATATATATATATATATATATATATATAAGAACACAGAGTCGCTGTCAGTGACGCTGTAGGCGGTGTGCAAAAATAAGTTGAGTCCTTGATTCAGACCCTGAACGCCTCACCATCTAGTACGATGTCTCTTAAAAGCTCTTTGACGTTTTGAGACTTAATCCACAGTTTGAATATTGGTCCCAGTTCCCAGGGCGACGCCCCGTTGTTATCATTATTATTATTAGTATTAATACATGTTAATCATCATACTTGTCATACTTGCTAATGGCCACGCCCCCTTCTCCCACATCCCAACGTGGGTGTGAGGATGCTTTCGGGCCGCTGCTCTCGGGACTGTAAAAGCTTGACGATCATCTCATGGGACCGTTTCTCTCTCTCTCTCTCTCTTTCTTTCCTCTCTCTCTCTCTCTCTCCTCTCTCTCTTCTCTCTCTCCCTTCGCTGCCCGTTGGCCGTCAGGCGCCGTATGATTAATCTGTGCCATTTGATTCCTGGCAGAGGAAGTTGGGGGAACTGCCGGCGAGAATTCTGGGTAATGATGTACAACTCGGTCTCCTGAGGGGGGCTTTGTGCATGGCGGTACACACCGGGAATTCAATTAGCCTTTTTTTTTTTCTTCTTCCTTTTTCTTCTTCTTCTTCTCCTTCTTTCTTTCCTTCATCCTCCGGTACACGGAGGAGTCTCGTCCGTCCGGTGAGCGAGCGGCTTCTGTTACAGGACCCCCCCCTGACCCCCCCCCCCCCCCCCGGCGTGCGTGCTTGCCAGAGGTGGCCGTCGGCACTTCCCCGGTTAGAGTGGCTGTCTAATGACATCATTAAAGCCAGCCAGACAGAAAATGAAAAAGCACCTGTGGCTGTGGAGGGTGAACGCCGTGTATCCCCCCCCCCCCCCAACACTGGAGCAATATAACCCCCCGCCCGGCGTGTGCAGCGGCTGTTATTAATTCTGATACGAGATGTTAGGGATTCATTTGAATTAATTGCAGGCCTCTTACATGCCTCACGGAGCGCCATTTTTTTACTATTTTTTACTTCTTCTTCTTCTTCTTCTTCTTCTTCTTCTTCTTCTTCTTCTTCTTCTTCTTCTTCTTCTTCTTCTTCTTCCTCTTCTTCTTCCTAATGCTCTTCTTCTTCTTCTTCTTCCTAATGCTCTTCTTCTTCTTCTTCTTCCTAATGCTCTTCTTCTTCTTCTTCTTCCTAATGCTCTTCTTCTTCTTCTTCTTCTTCTTCTTCTTCTTCTTCTTCTTCTTCTTCTTCTTCTTCTTCTTCTTCGTCCCGCTCACAACAGATGCAACCAGTGTCGGAAACGCACCGAAGGGGCAACGCAGAAATATAATGTTGCCCCTGATATCACGAGGAGAGGCAAACAATGCCCCCGTAATTTAGATGATTTAATAGCTTTTTGTTTTTGTTGTGTTGTTTTTGTTGTCTTATTATTGCCATTTGTATGACCATTGTTCATCTACTCCCTAAATAAGTATATTTATTATAATATTACATTTGTTTTATTTTTTTATTTCCCCTCATAAGTATATTAATTATTTTATAAATATATATATTTCACGTCATAAGTATATTTATTATTATATTATATTAATATAATGTTTCACCTTATAAGTATATTTATTATATTTATTATTGTATTATATGATATATTCTTATTTTATTTCACCTAAGTTTCAAAAAGTGTCCCCAATTAATTTTTTAATGCCCCTGGATTTAAGTCATTGGGGGCAAAAAAATTGCCCCCCCCCCCAACCACCCCCCCATTATAAATTGGTTTCTGAAGTGTTCTTGACTCACTTCCATCGTAAAACCTCCAAAAGTCGAGCATCCATGAGCAAAGTCGAGCAACTTTGTTACCCCCCCCCCCCCCCTCATGAACCCACACAGCTGCTGCTGTGACTGGTTTTCAGAAAGCTCCACCGTAAAAAAAAAAAAAACAACAACAACAAAATGTTTTTCTTTTTGTCCGCCGATTTATTGACTTGATGGTCATCGGACTTGAATCAGCACCTTGTCGCTACACACACACACACATCATATTATTATTATTATTTACACTACAACAGTCTAAAGTGTAAACCGCGTATTCCGCGACTGAAACCCCCGCCGCGGTGGAGCCTCGCTCGGTGAGGCCGTATTAACGGATTACAGAGGCGTCCGGGGCTCGTTTGCCAGAACCCACTGATTGGGCAGATGCTCGCTGGCCGGTACCCACCCCGGTGTGTGTGTGTGTGTGTGTGTGTGTGTGTGTGTGTGTGTGTGTGTGTGTGTGTGTGTGTGTGTGTGTGTGTGTGTGTGTGTGTGTGTGTGTGTGTGTGTGTGTGTGTGTGTGTGTGTGTGTGTGTGTGTGTGTGCGCGCGCGCGAGTCTGAGTGGGCGCTTTCGATGTAATTTGGGCATCGATAGAGGTCAGTGAGTATTTTAGACGTCTTTCCTCAAATACTTCAGCTCTTGCCCCCCAAACCTCATCCAACTCAACAACATCGCCTTTTTTTTAAACGACCATCGGTATAAATTGAGTTTGTTTCCTTAAATCATGACGAGATTTCAAAAGAAAAATATTCTAAAAAGGATGTGGCAGTAGATGATGTCACGGAGACTTTTAGTTGCGATAGTTAGTTTTTGAATAAATACAAAAGCGCACTTTTTTTTTTTTACTCGAGGATGAAATTATTTGACTTGAATGTTCAAAGGTGTCTGTGACCCGCTCTGGTGATATCCTGAGTGGATTTATTAAATCTGGCGCAGTTTGACGGGGCCAATGGGATTATAACTGAGCATTTAAACCTCATAAAACACCTTTTCTTTGGGGCCATAACTCGAGAACATCTTGTGACAATTTCTCACAAATGCCTCGTGTGTGTGTGTGTGTGTGTGTGTGTGTGTGTGTGTGTGTGTGTGGGGGGGGGGGGGCGCGTTGACGCAAACTGCATAATAAGAAAATGTCACAGAGACTTTTAGTTGTGAAATAAAATAAATGAAAAGGGGAAATTATGTAAATTGAATGTTCAAAGTTGTCTGCGACCCTATCTCGTGATATCGTGAGAGGATTTATTAAATGTGGCGCGGCTTGACACGGAATGAGATTAAAATTAAGAATTCAAACGTCATGAAACAAAAAAAATTGGGCTATAACTCAAACTTCTTTTGCGAATTGTGACAATTTCACACAAATGCCTCGTGGCGGTGATTCCAGCTCTGCGTCTCCGTGACAACGTTTTTTTCCCGTTTTTTTCTTTTTTTCTCGGTGTTTATCGTGAGTGAGTGAAATATCTCGAGTCCGATGCGGACGATCTGTCACGATCGATGTCCCCTCGGCCGCCTGCCGGACGTCGATCGTGATCTCGAGGTAGAAAGCGATCGGTTTACATCATAACTGTCCTCCTCCTCCTCCTCCTCCTCCTCCTCCTCCTCCTTGTCCTCTTCCCTCTCTCCTTCCTTCCTCTCCCCTTGAAAACACCTTCCCGTCCTCTTACCCTTCGCGGGCGTCGTCCTCAACGCGCACACCTGTCTTTCCGACGAACCCGTGGCATTTAATATTGCATTAATATAAAAAAGCTCCGGGGGGAGGAGGAGGGGGGGGGGAGGAGGCGAGGGGGGGAGGAGGTGATGGACTCCTGGAGCCCGTAATGAGGGGAGAGAGTCTGACAGGTGAGCGCGTTGTCTCGGCGCCCCCTGGAGGCCCGGGAAAAGGTCAACGGGCCTCTTCATCAAACATCGGGGGCGGGCCATCCCCCACTGCCCCCCTCTCTCTCCCCTCTCATCCCCTCCCCCTCCCCCTCGCCGAGTTTAAAGTTCACCCCCTGAAAGTTGATCCTCCAGGCTCTCATGAAGACGTCGTGAGGGAGAAGTCGGCGGCCGCTTCACGCCCAGGCGATGAAGATGAAGAGGCGGATCCACTTTCTTGTTTCTTTTCTCTCTCTCCTGTCTCTCTCTCTCTCTCTCCCTCTTTCCATCTCATCTCTCTATCTACCTTGCATGTCTCTCTGTCTCTCTTTACCTGTTTCTCCTTCTACCGGTCTCTCCCCCATCTGGACCACATCCCACCTCTCTCTTGTGTCTCTCTTTCTAACCTCTCTCTCTCTCTATCCTGTCTCTCATCTCTCTCTCTCTCTCTATCCCCCCTCTCTCTCTATCATGTATCTCTCTCCTCTCCCTCTCTATATCCCCTCTCTCTCCCACTATCCTCTCTCTCTCATCTCTCTCTCTATCCCCCCTCTCTCTCTCTATCATGTCTCTCTCTCTCCTCTCCGCTCTCTCTCTCTATCCCCCCGCTCTCTCTCTCTCTATCCTGTCTCTCTCTATTCTGTCTCTCATCTCTATCTCCTCTCCTCTCTCTCTCTCTCTCTCTCTCTCTCTCTCTCTCTCTCTCCCTGTGTGTGTTGCATCATGGGAAGGCAGCACAGTTAATCCCATGTGTTCCTACAGAGTGATCATGTGATCATGTGATCACGTGATCACATGATCATGTGATCACAACTGAATGCCTCAGGCCAATCGGCTGTGTAGAACCGTGGCTGACGATCTGAAGCCTTAAAAGAAGAAGAAAACCTTCAGAATAAAAGCTCCTGAGTAGAGGATCGTACTCTGATCCCAATGAACTCACTGTTGATGCTTTTTTAAGTACAACACACACACGTGTGTATTTCTGTCGCTGTGTGTTGTGTTTTCACGAGCTACACACTCTTCTCGACAGATGTTCACGTCAGAATCTGTTCTCTCCGTCACGGAGACGACTTTAAGCTTCATATTCCTCTCGTTTCACTCGCCGAGCTGCAGCCGCCTGTGAACGGACGACGAGGAAAGAAAAGTTTCGCAACCGCGTCTCGATAATTTTTGCGCGAAGGAAACATCTGTGGATATTATTCGTGGCGCTCCCTCCCAGCTGAATCCTCTCTGCGTCGCACTAATTGGCTCTCGCTTCAGATTGCTGTGTGATTGCGGCATGAGCTTTTATTCCCTCGTAGATTTCGCTGTAACTGAGGCGCTCGGTGAAGTTCACGGTCCCGGGAGAGGAGTGTTCAGCCTCGTCGTCCCCGGCGACGAGCGACGCCGGCGTGTCCGTGTGGCCGACGCCGTTGGCACGCGGGCGTACGGTGACCTGTCGTCAACGTTCTGCATGTCTCTCTTAGACGGAGAGGAAAACAAGTGGATGTGGCCGCTCTTGTTTTGAAGGCGGTGTTTGTGGCCACTCTTGTTTTGAAGGCGGTGTTTGTGGCCCGCCCTTGTTTTGAAGGCGGTGTTTGTGGCCACTCTTGTTTTGAAGGCGGTGTTTGTGGCCCGCCCTTGTTTTGAAGGCGGTGTTTGTGGCCACTCTTGTTTTGAAGGCGGTGTTTGTGGCCACTCTTGTTTTGAAGGCGGTGTTTGTGGCCCGCCCTTGTTTTGAAGGCGGTGTTTGTGGCCACTCTTGTTTTGAAGGCGGTGTTTGTGGCCACTCTTGTTTTGAAGGCGGTGTTTGTGGCCCGCCCTTGTTTTGAAGGCGGTGTTTGTGCCACTCTTGTTTTGAAGGCGGTGTTTGTGGCCCGCCCTTGTTTTGAAGGCGGTGTTTGTGGCCCGCCCTTGTTTTGAAGGCGGTGTTTGTGGCCACTCTTGTTTTGAAGGCGGTGTTTGTGGCCACTCTTGTTTTGAAGGCGGTGTTTGTGGCCACTCTTGTTTTGAAGGCGGTGTTTGTGGCCCGCCCTTGTTTTGAAGGCGGTGTTTGTGGCCACTCTTGTTTTGAAGGCGGTGTTTGTGGCCACTCTTGTTTTGAAGGCGGTGTTTGTGGCCCGCCCTTGTTTTGAAGGCGGTGTTTGTGGCCCGCCCTTGTTTTGAAGGCGGTGTTTGTGGCCACTCTTGTTTTGAAGGCGGTGTTTGTGGCCCGCCCTTGTTTTGAAGGCGGTGTTTGTGGCCCGCCCTTGTTTTGAAGGCGGTGTTTGTGGCCCGCCCTTGTTTTGAAGGAGTTGTTTGTGGCCACTCTTGTTTTGAAGGCGGTGTTTGTGGCCCGCCCTTGTTTTGAAGGCGGTGTTTGTGGCCACTCTTGTTTTGAAGGCGGTGTTTGTGGCCCGCCCTTGTTTTGAAGGCGGTGTTTGTGGCCACTCTTGTTTTGAAGGCGGTGTTTGTGGCCCGCCCTTGTTTTGAAGGCGGTGTTTGTGGCCCGCCCTTGTTTTGAAGGCGGTGTTTGTGGCCTGCCCTTATTTTGAAGGAGTTGTTTGTGGCCACTCTTGTTTTGAAGGAGTTGTTTGTGGCCACTCTTGTTTTGAAGGAGATGTTTGTGGCGTTGCCGTCGGTTACGACCAGGCCAAGGTGCTGTTGGCCTCCCGCTGATGGTTGTTTCATGTTGTTTTGATGGTTGTATTATGGGATGGCGTGACTATAGGATCGTGTACCGCAGCGTGTCTCTGGAGACGGAGACGCTGCCGTGGAAACGACAGCTTCACCCCACGGGGCGTCGCTCAGGGAGCAGCGCAAATATTTATCTTTATCGTTTCTCTCTCGTAGTGTGAGCATGACACAATATTGAAGACGGAAAGGCTGTCACTCAAACCCACAGGGACGAGAGAGGGGGAGGGAGGGAGGGAGGGAAAGAGAGAGAGAGAGAGAGGGAGAGAGAGAGAGGAAGGAGAGGGAGAGGTTTCAAACCGTCAGCTGTATCTCATGCATAATCGCTCCCACAAATAATGGATGATAAGGCCAGAGAGAGAGAGAGAGAGAGAGAGAGAGAGAGAGAGAGAAAGAGGGCTTCGTATCTGCAAATGAAATATCCGCGGGAAAAAAAGAAGAACAGATGATGGAGAGCCCGCTTCACCTCCACGGGGACACACATTGTTCTGGCTTCACAAACAACAACAAATAAACAAGCGTGGTCGCGCCTCGTTAAGGGAGTGAACACACCAGTGGCCTCTCTCTCTCTCTCTCTCTCTCTCTCTCTCTCTCTCTCTCTCTCCCACCCACACCTCAAGTCTTTGCACAGGGATGTGGAGAACACAATCAGGACAGTAGGGAGAGGGTGGTGAGATGGGGGGGGGGGGGCATCTGGACCTTTTTACAAGGGGGTGTTTGATTGGCAGCACCTCCATCCCTAATACCCCCCCCCCCCCAATCCTGTCCCACTTGTGCCTGTCAGTGGTTGGTTGAGGTATCTCCGCAAGTCGCTGGTCACCCCCCCCCCCCCCCCCTCAAGATCTGACCGGCGGACCGAAAACCACATTTGTCATCCGACAAACATTCTGTACTCTCAAAGTTTCTCGGCTTTCCCCTTTCTTTTTTTTCTTTTTTTACTTTTTACGTTGTCTAACATGGAGCGGATATTTTCAAAATAAAGGTTTGTACTTGTGAGCCTAAATCTAAGCGACGGTTCATCGCACGGAGCTCCAGGGTTCGTACGGTCGTGGAGAAGCTGGATAAGTCACGGAATTTGTAAATGTTTATTTTCCAGGCCATGAAAAACGTCCTGGATAAGAAGAACAAATCCCCAAACGTTTTGGAAAACTCATGAAAATATTTCACAAGTTGAGTTTTAAATAATTGATATAAAGCCGGCATTCGCGCTGCAAGTGAACGCAGCTTAACTTTTAATCAATTGTCTCTCGTTCATTTGAGTCATTTAAAGTTATTTACTGTATGCTTTGGAATCCTCATTGTTGGTCTGAATATGACATTTTCTCACATTTTAATCTATACACCGAGAGTTTAAAATCCTGGAAACCCATTGGTCAACACGTGTATGAACCCTAATGCAATAGAGTAATAACAGGAATTAATAGAACATAATATGTACGAGATGAATTTATAATATATAGAGTTATCGCCTGCTTCTGTTCATACGAGGAGGAGGAGGAGGAGGAGGAGGAGGAGGAGGAGGAGGAGGAGTCATTACTCCTGCTGTTGGAGGTGTCTAAGGACGGGATGCTCCTTTCATCTATTTTTTTCTTTTTTTTATTACCTGGATTTGTAGCTCGCTGTCCAGGATGTATAGATATTGCTCCCGATAGCCCTGAAAGGTTCTGTGGGTTTTATGATGTGAGGTCATGGTCACAGACACCATTACATTTATAGCTGCAAGATGCGCTGACCGGCCTTCATATATATTTATTATATATATATATAGTTTTATATTTATTTATATATATATATATAGTTTTATATTTATTGATATTTCTTTGTTTATATATATATTTCTTTATATATATATATTATATGTATTGATATTTCTTTATTTATATATATTTCTTTATTTATATATATATATATATTTATTTATTTATTTATTTATATATATATACAGTTTTTTATTTATTTATGTATTGCTTTATTTATATATATATATATATATATATATATATATATATATATATATATATATATAAATAAAAAACATTTTGTGTTACATTTGTACAGATTTTATAGTTGGAGAGTTGAATAAAAACTACAATTTGAGAATGGAAAATTAATGTGGCCATGAAATATTCTACATAATTTTTATATATAAGATTATTATTGCATTCTTCAGATAAGTGTGCATTACTTTTTTTAAATGTCAATACAGTAAATACATATGCATATACATCTGTTAATGAGAACTGGGGAAATATATTACGCACATTACATTTGATGGTATTAAACATACTTGTTTTTGATTTCATAGCTCATCTGTTGTCAATCAATAAAACAAAACAACAACAAAAAGGTCTCTAAAATCTATAATAATACGTGTTAAATACCTTTTTCTTAGATTGAAAGTAAATATTTAAAAAGGAACACATCTCAAGTTCTCTAATGGATCTTTGAACAGCAACTAAAGAGAAGAGTTAC
>CM070096.1:18246266-18251266 GCA_036178185.1 Liparis tanakae
CCCTCAGACGGCTGCCAAGTATAAGACGTCTAAACTTGAGACGCCCCCCCCCCCCCCCCGGGCAGCAGCCACACATCACCGCTCCTCCTCCTCCTCCTCCTCCTCCTCCTCCTCCTCGACGTGAAGATGTCTCATTTCCCAGCTAATGGGCCTCATTCCGATCCCTCCGTTACCTTAAGACGGTTTCCAGCTCGTGAACTATTATCCTTGATGAAAACGTCTTCACTTTAAACAACCGGGGGGGGATGAGTGAGTGTGTGTGTGTGTGTGTGTGTGTGTGTGTGTGTGTGTGTGTGTGTGTGTGTGTAGCCGACTGTAGGAATGCATTTAAACCCAAGTGTACCTGGAGTGGTTGGCCTTACACATTCCTCTCAGGTTTCCAGCCGTGTGAATACATATTCTATTGTCCTATGTGGCAGATTGGTTCTGTAGGGAAAAAAAAGGAGGGGGGGGTAGGGGGGGGGGGGGGATTTATTACACGCACAAAAAAAAGGGGGCGAGATTTCGTATCGATTCTCTCCGAAGTGACAGACGATTGACTGCAGCCCGCGGCGGGCGGAGGACGAATGTCTCCGCCTCCTCGTGGCGTTCAGGTCAAATAAATCAATATTTACTTAAAATCCACACTTTTCGTCTTTTTTTTTTCTCGGTATTTGTTCGTGCTGCATTTCATGCAACCTTTTCACTTTTCACAGCCAGTCTACGACGACCCCCCCCCCCCCACACACAAACACACACACACACACACACACACAGAATAAATAGCTGAGTGGAGAAATGACTAATGTGGAATTGAATGTATGGATTTTATTTTCTCTCTCCCGTTAACTGAAGTCAGGAATGTGACTGAATACGGCTCAGTGTGTGTGTGTGTGTGTGTGTGTGTGTGTGTGTGTGTGTGTGTGGGTGTGTGTGTGTGTGTGTGTGTGCGCGGTACAGGTGAGGCAAGTTTAACTGCCAGTAGTCCAGGTGAGGCACATTTATGTCCTTCTTCTTCTTCTTCTTCTTCTTCTTCTTCTTCTTCTTCTTCTTCTTCTTCTTCTTCTTCTTCTTCTTCTTCTTCTTCTTCTTCTGTCTTTTTCCTCCTCCTCCTTTTTCTTCCTCCTCCTCCTCCGTCTTCTTCTTCTTCTTCTTCCTCCTCCTCCTCCGTCTTCTTCTTTTTCTTCCTCCTCCTCCGTCTTCTTCTTCTTCTTCCTCCTCCTCCTCCGTTTTCTTCTTCTTCCTCCTCCTCCTCCGTCTTCTTCTTTTTCTTCCTCCTCCTCCTCCTCCTCTGTCTTCTTCTTCTTCCTCCTCCTCCTCCTCCTCCTCCTCCGTTTTCTTCTTTTTCTTCCTCCTCCTCCTCCTCCTCCGTCTTCTTCTTCTTCTTCTTCTTCTTCCTCCTCCTTCTCCGTCTTCTTTTTTTTCTTCCTCCTCCTCCTCCGTTTTCTTCTTTTTCTTCCTCCTCTGTCTTCTTCTTCTTCCTCCTCCTCCTCCGTCCTGTTCTTCCTCCTCCTCCGTCTTGTTCTTCCTTGTTGTTGTTGTTGTTGTTGTTCTTCACCTGGTTCTGTCTATTAAAATATGACCACAGCTCATTTCTGGCAGTGAATCATTGTTCCGTCTTTTTATTATTTCTACACGTTATGCTCCGTCTGTCCACTAGATGGCGCCCTTCCTCCACCGCTCCTCCATAACAGCAACGTGTTCCCGCCTCTGGCCTCCAGGAAACGGTTTAACGTCACGACACCTGCTCCTCTCCGCTGTGTGAGCAGGTGCTAAACGGAGACAGGTGCATGCTGGGTGTTTTCACCACGCCGAACCTGGTCTTTACCGCTTTCTCCCTCTGATATAAGCCCCTCCCCCCTCCCGACGGAGGACTGTGATTACACCACCGTGACGTTCCTACGCTCATCGATGTGACGGGTTTAGCAGGAAAGACCACGCGACTGGTCCCTGACGTCAGTCCTTATGTAACGCATTTAGTCCACTGTAAAATGTTGTTGTTCTTCATCTTGTTCTAGTCCTCCTCCTCCTCCTCCTCCTCCTCCTCCTCCTCCTCCTCCTCCTCCTCCTCCTCCTCCTCCTCCTCCGTGCCTGGAACATGTAATTGCATTTGAGTCTGAGATGGATTTAATGTGCAGGAACACATGGCAGCAGCCGCTCTCCTTTCTCTTTTTTTCTCTCCTCGTGATTCTTGGAAATCAATGTTAAAATATTCTCGCGGAGCGGCAGTCTGCTCTGTCTCTACGTGCAGCTGGGTAATCGTGTGTGTGTGTGTGTGTGTGTGTGTGTGTGTGTGTGTGTGTGTGTGTGTGTTGGCCTCGTTGAAAGGTAAACCTGGGCAGGAGGTTTTCGCTGCAGGTCGGCGGGGGATGACATGTTCTGTTGGATGACTCTCCTCCTGATGGGATTACACATATGAATGAATTGATGGGTTGTCATAGCAACTCAGTTATGACTTTTACTTATTTAATGTGTAAAGGAGTGTCATCTGCCCCGTGTCTCTCTCTGGACTCTATTGCATGTGTTTCATGTCTGGAAACTCTATTGAAACTATATTATATAAACACACACGACCTATCTTAGCCTGACTGCATGTTTATATATGTATATATATATATATATATATATATATATATATATATATATATATATATATAATAACTATAGAAACGTAACTTTTTAATGTTTTTTTTACTAATTACAACTCAATTTACAGTGAGGACAATATATATATATATATATATATATATATATATATATATACATATGTTTAAATACTGTACATAATATGATATATATATATACTATATATATATATATATATCATATATGTATATATACTATATAGTATATAAATATATACATATACATGTTTATATATATATATATATATATATATATATATATATATAATAACTATAGAAAAGTAACTTTTTTATGTTTTTTTTACTAATTACAACTCAATTTACAGTGAGGACAATATATATATATATATATATATATATATATATATATATATATATATATATATATACATATGTCTAAATACTGCACATAAAAAACATTATAAAGTAACTTTTACTAAATAGTATCACCTGCCACCTCGAGAAAAATAAAATAAGAAATGTGATAAATAGTTCTGAGTGTGATCAGATTCATTCATCTCCATATCTCCCGGTCCATTAAAACTATTCCCCCCTTTCCCCCGTCCACGTGGTCCCGTCCTGCTTCGCCCACACGGGGGCGCTCTCGCCCTCCGCACGCCGCGCCCGGCGCCCGGCGCTCCACGCGGAGTCGCCGCCGCCGGGAAACAACAAGTCAGAGAGACGTGGAGCTCCTCTGCAGCCGCAAAGTCACGAGAGAAGTTCTCGCGGCAGAACCTCTGGTCTCGGGTCCGCCGCTCCTCACGCCGACCGGGTCGCCGCCGTCTGAGGCGCGCGAGAGGAAAAGGGGGGGGGGGGGGGAGGGGGGACGAGCCGAGTCCGGATCCCGGCCAACTGCCTCCCACGCCGGATCCCGAGAGCGTGATCCCGCCGCCTCGTCTTCGTTGACCTCCTCCAGCTTGGGACTTTTGTGTGTGTGTGTGTGTGTGTGTGTGTGTGTGTGTGTGTGCGCGTGTGTGTGCGTGACTAACGGTGGAAATGTCGTCGCTGTATCGGAGATTAAGCGGCAAGATCAACACGAGCCAAACGTTCCCCGACCCTCCGGAGGCGGGCCGGCTCCTCGGGCCGGGCGGCGAGGCGGAGAGCCGGAGACCCCGGCATCGGGACCGCCGGAGAGGGGAGGACGAGGACGTAAGGAACCGACCCGCCGCCGCCGGGGACTCTTTATGGTCTCTGTCCAGGGCGCTGAAGCAGTGACTATATTTAGTCTCTGTCCAGGGTGCTGAAGCAGTGACTATATATAGTCTCTGTCCAGGGTGCTGGACCACTGACTCTTTATGGTCTCTGTCCAGGGTGCTGGACCACTGACTATATATAGTCTCTGTCTTGTGTTATGGACAGTGACTATATATAGTCTCTGTCTTGTGTTATGGACAGTGACTATATATGATCTCTGTCTAGTGTGCTGGACAGTGACTATATATAGTCTCTGTCCAGTGTGCTGAAGCAGTGACTATATATAGTCTCTATCCAGGGTGCTGAAGCAGTGACTATATTTAGTCTCTGTCCAGGGTGCTGAAGCAGTGACTATATATAGTCTCTGTCCAGGGTGCTGGACCACTGACTCTTTATGGTCTCTGTCCAGGGTGCTGAAGCAGTGACTATATATAGTCTCTGTCCAGGGTGCTGAAGCAGTGACTATATATAGTCTCTGTCCAGGGTGCTGGACCACTGACTCTTTATGGTCTCTGTCCAGGGTGCTGAAGCAGTGACTATATATAGTCTCTGTCCAGGGTGCTGAAGCAGTGACTATATTTAGTCTCTGTCCAGGGTGCTGAAGCAGTGACTATATATAGTCTCTGTCCAGGGTGCTGGACCACTGACTCTTTATGGTCTCTGTCCAGGGTGCTGAAGCAGTGACTATATATAGTCTCTGTCCAGGGTGCTGAAGCAGTGACTATATATAGTCTCTGTCCAGGGTGCTGGACCAGTGACTATATATAGTCTCTGTCCAGGGTGCTGGACCACTGACTCTTTATGGTCTCTGTCCAGGGTGCTGAAGCAGTGACTAGATATAGTCTCTGTCCAGGGTGCTGAAGCAGTGACTATATATAGTCTCTGTCCAGGGTGCTGAAGCAGTGACTATATATAGTCTCTGTCCAGGGTGCTGAAGCAGTGACTAGATATAGTCTCTGTCCAGGGTGCTGAAGCAGTGACTAGATATAGTCTCTGTCCAGGGTGCTGAAGCAGTGACTATATATAGTCTCTGTCCAGGGTGCTGAAGCAGTGACTATATATAGTCTCTGTCCAGGGTGCTGAAGCAGTGACTATATATAGTCTCTGTCCAGGGTGCTGAAGCAGTGACTCATATTTTAAGGGGCTGTTTTTTTCTTTCTCTTTTTTTACGACATCATTATA
>CM070096.1:18253766-18291266 GCA_036178185.1 Liparis tanakae
TCTGGTGGTCACCGTGTGTATCGGCACCTTTTCCTCCTCATACTTAATAAATAAGTGCCATGTGGTGTGAGGTGTGGAGGTCGTCTCCTCTGAGCGGACCAGCAGCTCCTCCGTCACGAGAAGTCAGCAGTGCATTGTGGGGGATGTTAGATGGTGTCTCTCAGCTGCATCAGAGGTTTGAGAGAGAGAGAGAGACACACACACACACACACACATACACTCACACACACATACACTCGCACACGTACATACACATACACTCACATACATAAACACGCAGACAAAACGCACACACACGTACACAGAGAGACACACAAACACACACACACACACACACACACACAGAGAGAGACATACACACACACACACTCATAAACACAGAGAGAGAGACACACACACACAGATACACATAGACAGAAACACACAGACACACCCACACAAACACACAGACACTGAGACACACAGAGACATAGACACACACACAGAAAGACACACACGCACACACACTCAAATGGAGGAAGAAGGTTTTCTGTCTATAATAATAATTCCTGCTCATTATTAGGCGAAGGCTTCAGATTGAAGGAAACACACAGGCAGCACGGACTGGTCCAGTGAGTGTGTGTGTGCGTGTGTGTGTGTGTGTGTGTGTGGCTTTTGTCGCCGTCTCTCCGACTTCTAGCAGACAAATAAATCCATCACCGCTCGATGGTCTGA
This sequence comes from Liparis tanakae, assembly GCA_036178185.1. NCBI lineage: Eukaryota > Metazoa > Chordata > Actinopteri > Perciformes > Liparidae > Liparis > Liparis tanakae. The sequence goes on from CM070096.1 coordinate 18,254,481, forward strand.
GAGGAGAGACTCACGGAGTCTTAAAGAGACGGCGTCTGTTTCTTCTCCTCGTCTCACAGCCGCTCCCCAGAAACCGCCATTTTTATTTGATTTTTTTTTTCGAAAAAAACTCATTAATCAGACAATCGTATTCATTTTATTCTTCTTACTTTATGATAAATCATTAAATAATAATAAATTATTAATTAATAATATTAATAATAATAATAATAATACATTTAGTATTAAATTAAATTAATTATACAATTTTATTTTTACAATTATAACATTTATTAGTTTTTTTTTATAATAAACAATTATATTACTTGTTTGTGTGTATCTACCTAGTTCAGGCAACACAGATAGGACACACACAACAACTAAACGCTATTAGACTATCAGAATCACGAGAGGACGTCAGGGGCAACATCGTATTTCTCAGGGGCAGCGTTGACCTTTGACCTTTGACCTTTGCCCCGGCGCTGCTCTTGTGATGCGGTACATAACTAGGTTCTCTTTTCTTGAGAAGATAACGACGTCGGTAAGACTAGACGTCTTCGCTCCAGAAGCCCGACACGTCGTCGTCGTCGTCGTCGTCGTCGTCATGGTTACCTCCAGGTGCGACGCCCGCCGGCAGCTGCACGCGTCCCCACGCCGACCTGTAACGGTCCTCAGTTGTTTATTCCTTCTCTTTCTTTTCCTCGGTGAAATCCTCCGGGTGAATCCGTTCCGCCGGAAAACGCTTTCAACCGCCCCGACATCAAACTCTGGAACCTCCCGGGGCGCCGCTGACATTTGTGTCTGTCTGTTGTTGTTGTTGTTTTGATGTCGAAACGCAGAAGGAGGGCTGAAAGTAGGACGTGCGAAGAGTTTTTATAGACATCCGACACGGGCGGGAAGAAAACATTATTTGAAGACAGTTTCCTACCCGGCGACAGCGCTCTCTGAGTCCGGGTCGTCCTTCGTGCAGTCGTATCGGACGTAGCCCCGCCCATCAGCGTATGAATGGGTGGATGATGTCATTTCTTTTTTTGGGGGGGGGGGTTGGAAGACCAGAGAGGTTATGAACAACTACAGGTTCACTTATTATTTTATTAATTAGTCTTCTTGCATTTAAATGAGACTGTAATTTGGCCTCCGTGATGATTTTGAGCACATGTTGACTACACAGTGCCCCCTGCTGGTGAGCGCGTGTCATTACTGGAGCAGCTCGGAACGACGCACACGGTTCTTATTCATCCGCTCATCCGTCGCCGAGTTGTTTTCCACAACTCCTCGCCAACTGGAATTGCCTTTCCTTTCCACTGACTCGTCGAGAGCTCCTCGATAGAACCGAGACCCCCCAACCCCCCCCCCCCCCCCCCTCTTCCGATCTAGTTCCCTCCCTCCCTTTTTGACCCGAGTGTCCCGTTGAAAATGGCGCCGGCCCGGCGAAGCTTAACATTGCCTCGGCGGCCTCATCTCCGGTCGTCTCTCCCCCCTCCCCCCTCTCATGAGCTCACGGGCTAGCTGCACACACTCTGTGATGCAGGTGGAATTTTACCCAGCAGCCACTTTGGCCATACGACCATCCGCCACCCGGAGGTCTTATTCTGTTCTTAAAGGGCCAGTGTGAAGCATTTAGGACATCTATTAATAATAATAATAATAATAATAATAATAATAATAATAATGATAAATATCACATTCTTCGTGTTGTGCGACGCGCTCCTCAACAACAGGACCTCGGGAACTTGTTTTCAATCCATACGCCCCCCCAACACACACACACACCCACACACACTTTATCTGAACAAAAGGAATGGAGCGCGGTGCGATGGAGTAGCAGACGCCGGGCTATTTGTGCATAGGAAGGACACTTTTAGTCCAAGGATGTTTGCATCCTGGTACACTGGCCTCTTTTATTGTTATTATTGAGTCGTAAATATCTTGTTTTCTTCAACAGAAATCACTGCCTGATACAGAATTGTATCCATCATCATATCTGATAAATTCTTTAGACAAATTAAACATTATTTATTTAAAAGAACAGACCTCTTTTAACCATTATTGGCCAAATATCTTGTAAACAAGCTTAATAATAGTGTTTGATAACAATTCAAACAGATTGCTTTTCTTTGATTTTAAATTCCTTTCATATTTATTCTCCCCAGTGTTTTGGAACATTTTGTAAGAGAAAAAAATGAAAAAAAATTTTAATTACATTTTAAGTAAATAGGTTATAATTAAAAACCAAAGTATAGTTTACATGTTATCCTACCATATTATTTGCCTTCATCATTTCAAGTGTTCACTAACACGAAATGTGATTTGAAAGACATTTAATTCTCTAACATGTGGAATAAGTTGATTTGTATTAGTTCTTAAAAGGAAAACAAAGTATATTAGAACTCTGTAATGAACACACATTGATATGAGGGAGAGTTACTGGAAAAGTACTGAAGTATAAATAAATAAATGCAGGAATATATGATTAAGTTATTCCTGCATTAATTTATTTATACATGAATCCAATCATTCATTAATTTATTCCTGTATTTATTCATGCAATTATTTATTTATTTATTTATACATTTGTTTAATCATTTATTCATTCATTCCTGTGTTTATTTTTTAATTATTTATTTAAGCATGTATTTATTTATTCCTGTGTTCATTTATTTACACATTTATTTAATTATTTATTTAAGAATGTCTTTATTTATTCCTGTGTTCATTTATTTATACATTTATTTAATCATTTATTTATTCATTCTTGTGTTTATTTATGTATACATTTGTTTAATTATTTATTTATTCCTGTATTTATTCATACATTTATTTATTCATATTTATTTGATGTCCTCCGTAGTCGCCTTTTTAAACAACGTTAGCTGCTTTAACGATAGCATTCGCTAGGCGGCTAACTTCCACTCTAACGGGGAGTTCTCGTTCTTTCTCTTGAGTTCACGGTCGCATCGCGAACCCATCAGCCGTGAGCGTCGTCGTGTCCTTGACAGAACCTGTGTGTGTGTGTGTGTGTGTGTGTGTGTGTGTGCGTGTGCGTGTGCGTGTGTGTGTGTGTGCAGAACGGTTCCCTCTGGCAACCACCGAATAACACGGCGGTGACACTAAAAGATCTTACATAACTCGATTTGAACAACCGTGTGGAGGGGGGGGGGCGGCTAACGTGCGCTGTGCGTTTTTTTGATTATCGTTCGGCCTTCATGCGTCCGGGCAAATGGGCGCCGTTCGGAGGGGGTGTGGGGGGGGAGGTGCTCTGAAAAGGCCACACCGGTTGCCAGATATTGTGCATTTTTAAAACCCCTTGCCGTCGAGGGTCTGAGTCCTTCAAATGAGACGGATAACAACAACAATAACAATAACAACGGCTGCAGTGTGGTGCAGAGAACACCGGGGGCACTACACTGCTGACGCTCCCATGTGCGGAGGCGTGTGTGTGTGTGTGTGTGTGGGGGGACGTGACATTAATGACAGGTTCTGAGTGTTTGCCGACTGCAGGAGGGTGTGTCTGGGGAAGAGCGGGGGGATACAACACCCCGGACATGTTCCTCCCCAGGCGAGTGAACACTGTCAGAAGTGTCACTTTCTCAGGTTTCCCTATTCCTCCCCCTCCCCCCCTCCTTCTCTCTCTCTCTCTCTCTCTCTCCCCCCCCCCTTGTTGCACTCTTCTTCCATTCCTGTCCACTCTCCTCTCCTCTCTCCATCCTTCCCCTCTCCCTCCCTCTCTCTCCTGTCAAACATCCTTCCCACTCCTCCTGCAGTAGTTTGTCTCTTGCTGTGCTCCTCCTGTTCCGCGAGGGATAAACTTCAGGAGCGTCGCTTTGATTTCATCCGTCATCGTGTTTTTCGGCGTCCTCCTCGCCGACCGGGCCGCCGGGGGGGGAGGGGGAGGGGGGGGGGGGCGGGGGTCATTGGACCCCGGACTGAATAATACACGCGGCTGATGAATATTGTACCGTACGTCAAAAGCAACCTCTTCAGAGAGAGCTCAGGTCGGGGGTCGCTGAGTCCGGAGAAGTCTCCGGAACTTTACGTCCACTGAGTGAAACTCTCACTATGTTATACTCCGGCCAAATACAGGGGCCAAACACAAGGCCCGCGGGCCGGATCCGGTCCACCACGTCATTTTACGTGGTCCCTGATGGCTTGAAAGACACATTTTCACCTTTTCTTAAATAAAAAAAATAAAATTTCCAGTGCTTTTATTTTGAAGGTTTCAAATTATATGGATTTTTTTTTTTTATAATGTTGGGGACAGTTTCTGATGTACACTATTTCTAGACTTAAAAAAACAATAATCAAATGCAAAGAGAGTTATTTACCAATTTGTGTGAGTAGTTTATACGTTTATATGTTTCGGTTAGAACCCTTTGAAGGCGTGCACCTTAGAGGGGGCGGGGCTTAGAAGAGGCGGGGCTTATAACATTGTTTATATCCTTTTTGAAAGTACTTGAAGATGCTTAAATTTACTCGCTTGACTATTTCTGGCTTTTTCGCTTAATTCGCGCCTCAGAGGGGGCGGGGCTTATCTCTGTGGCTTTACTCCTTGGAAACAGTTATCATATATATATATATATATATATATATATATATATATATATATATATATATATATATACACATGACATCACCCGTAGGCTCACACAGCTCGGTGACTTTCACCTCTGCGTCTGAATGAAGTGCAGCATTAATAACCTCAGTAGATAATGTTAAGCAACGGATTTATAGCGTTGCTTTAAGGAGAAAACACCGTTTTTTCCGTCTCTGCTCTGATTTATTTATTTTGTAATCTTTTTTGTTGTTTCCCATTTGCATTTAAATAATTCTTTTTGAATAAATCTTCTAGACACAATGTGTTTCCCCATCCCAAACCGCCCCTCTCCGCTCTCTGATGCAGTGAGTTCTGTGGATTAAGCGGCGCTCTAATCCGACAGCGGTTCAGTCCGGGTAGCTTCAGCTTCAGCTTGTAATCCCGAGTCGTGGCTCCGACCCGCGGGCCGAGCTTCGTGAAGTGGGTTGACATTCTGTCCACTTCCCAAACCTCGGCTCGTTGGCGAGCCCCTGAGGACCGCGGCTTATTTCATTGTCATTGGTTTGTTGGCAGAGTTTCAAGGAGACTTTTGTCACAGGCGGAAGAGACAGGAAGTGCATCAACGTGCATTTCCTGTGGTCTTTAAAAGCTTCATATTATTATTATTATTGAAAATGTTTACCGCACATCTCCGGTTCAACACTCACAAGTAAAAACTGCACTGTGGCAGTCTGGGCTTTTAATGATAACGAGTTAATGCTTTTATTGACAAATGTAATTCATTAATAATAATAATTTATGAATGGAATATAAATAACTGAATAATAATAATAATAATAAAGTAATTATAATAATATACTTTTAATAATAATAATAATACATTAATAATTATAATGTAATTAATGTTTTTAATAATAATGTAATGCTTTTAATGGTAATGTAATGCTTTTAATGGTAATGTAATACTTTTAATGGTAATGTAATGCTTTTAATGGTAATGTAATGCTTTTAATGATAATGTAATGCTTTTAATGATAATGTAATGCTTTTAATGATAATTTAATTAATAAAGTATTAGTTAATTAATACATAATAATACATTAATAATACATGTATAATAAGAATAATTGAATTCATGCTTTTAATGATAATTTTAATGCTTTTAATGATAATTATTTAATGGTGTCATTATTCACGACAATCAAACCACAGCCACACATTTAAACACAAAGCACATGCAGCGATACATAAATACATGAATACATAGACACATGAATACATAAAGTACCTTCTGAGCTCCTGGATGAAGTGTGAAGTGTCTCATCTCTCACACCTGTGAGGAAACTTAATCATGATGGCAGGGGACATATTTGTCATATTTTTATGTGAGAGATGTATTGCTCATGGGGTGTGGGTGTGTGTGTGTGTGTGTGTGTGTGTGGGGGGGGGGGGTAACAAGGCTTCTGTTGGATGAATCATCGCTTCTGCATCTGGACCGGATTAAAAAGCTTTGATAGGATGGGGAAGTGTTTGCGTTCACAACGGTTTTATTAATCCATTCAGGTCCAGTTCTGACAGTTTATGGTGAAGTGTGTGTGTGTGTGTAGTGTGTGTGTGTGTAAACAGACCCCATGAAGAGTTAGTGCGGAGCTTTATGCGCTCGTCACTTTATTTTCCTCCTGGAAGTGAAAGTGATTTGGTTGATTCGCATGTGATCCGTGTTTTACCTTCATGCTCGATGTACACGGAGTGGTGGAACCAGGAAATATAGATTAAAAAAAATGCACAAATATGAACGGCTCACGATGTTGACGGTCGGGTTTGGGGGTCACGGTTCATTGGGGGGGGGGGGTCTAATTATTATAATTAAGTATTCTTATTACTTCAACAGTGGCTTATTGGTCATATTCTTCTTACTGTGACTAATGAAGCACTCAAATACAGGCCAATAAGAAAATATACACTACCGCTCAAAAGTTTGGGGTCTTTCATGAAAACTCAAATGAAATTAAAAAAATGAATATATAATATAGTCAATACATTCATAAGGTTTGACATAATGATTTTCATTGTAAATATGCATTTTGTTATCCAACGTTGTATCTCAAAGGAAGGCCAGTTTTAGAGATTCTCGCTCCAGCATAACTGTTTTCAGCTGCGCTCGCATAAAAAGGGTTTTCAAGGGTTTTCTACCCCTCCGCTAGTCTTCTAAGGCGATAACACAATGTACCACTAGAACATGGAGATGGACCTCTATACACACATGTAGAGACTTCAATAAACACCAGAGAATAGTCATCTACACATTAACTATGTCGAGAGGGTGTTTTTACTTCATTTAATGTGATCTTCATTGAGGAAAAACTTATTTTACTATGAAAAATAAGGACATTTCTACGTGACCCCGAACTTTTGAAGGGTAGTGTACATAACAAAGAGAAGATAAAGTAGAAGTGATGCTCCACCGTAAAGATCCTGGTTGATGACTTCCTGTTCTGGTTCCTCCAGGGCAGCAACAACCGGCTCCTCAGGCTTTTACCTCGGCGTTGTTTAGCTTTCAGTGCGTTCCCACATCTACAGCGATGGAACGTTCCGGAACGTTCCGGAGCGTTCCGGAGCGTTCCTCAGGACGTCGATGGAGGAGCCTTAAGGAACCGAGAATGGTTCTTCAGGGTGATGAAGAAACATGGTTCTTTAAGGCACCATTTCTGGTCCCACCAAGAACCTTTGAAACCAGGGTTCTTTAATGAACCATTTTGTTAAGTAATTCTTCTAATAACTTATAAAGGTGTTCTAAAGAACCTTTAAAACACGGTTCTTTAAGGCACCATTTCTGGTTACACCAAGAACCTTTCAAGCCAGATTTTTTTTAAAGAAACATTTTGTTAAGTAATTCTTCAAATAACTTATAAAGGTGTCTCAAAGAACCTTTAAAACACGGTTCTTCGAGGCACCATTTCTGGTTCCACCAAGAACCTTTCAAACCAGGGTTCTTTAAAGAACCATTTCCTTAAAGATCTCTTTAAAGAACCTATACAGGTTTCTCAAAGAACCTTTAAAACATGGTTCTTTAAGGCACAATTTCTGGTTCCACCAAGAACCTTTCAAACCAAAGTTCTTTAAAGAACTATTTTCTTTCAACAGTACTTCAACGAACCTATAAAGATGTCTCAAAGAACCTTTAAAACGCGATTCTTTAAGGCACCATATCTGGTTCCACCAAGAACCTTTCAAACCATTAAAATCTGTTCTCCAGTCGGTGATGGTTCTTCGTAGAACCACAAAGCCTCTTAAGGAACCGTTTAGGCACCATTACTGCTGCGTGTCCGAGGCCTCGTGAGGACTCTCCCGGCCGAGAGTGAAAGCCGATCCGGGCGTCCCGCCTCCATTAGCGTCCCCCGCCTAATGCGCGGCCTCGTCTGGAGGCGGAGGGACGGGCGGCTCGCTGTGTGCGTTGCTCGGCGCTCGGTTTCTGGGAAGGCGCGCGGCGGGCGGCGTTAATGGCTCTGGGTGTGGCAGCTGGGGGGGGTTAAAGGGGGCTGTGGGAAGCGGCCGGCGGCTCGTCGTCTTCTCCTCTCCGCGCAGCGACTCCGGCGTCCTCGTGGACGGCGAGCGGCCCCATGATGATGTTCGACCACTCGATGGGGCCCCCGCTGGGCCTCCGCAGGAAGCCCTCCAGGGTGGAGTCGGCCAAGAGGCTGTGGAGGGTGAGTCTGATCGCTTTGGGGGTGCCGGTATGTGTGCATGGGTGTGTGTGTGTGTGTGTGTGTGTGTGTGAGAAACGGCTCAAGGCACATTGGTATGCCGTGCGATTCAAGATTCAAGATTTAGAGTTTTTTTGTTGCCATTTGGGCCGAAACCAAGAGATTAGACACTTTGGAAATGTAGTGCGGTCAACAGTTTAGTAATAACACGGTAATAACAACAAAATACCACATTTTAAAGAAAAAACACGATACAGAAGGTGGTAGTGTGTACATGAAAAAAAAAGAAGGTGCTAGTATGTAGAGTTTTGGATAGAGTTTTAGATTACAGATATTAATATTTCACATATTGAGGGTTGTTTGGTTTGCGAGACTCCGCTCGGAGCCCAGAATGTAGCAGACTATCCAGATGTGTGCTCACTGGAGAGCTTTGATGAAGATTAAAGAGAAGGCATGTCCGACCTTGGTTTGCAGCTCCATCTTTTCACATCACTCGAGAGGGAAAGGGTAGAAGTTATCGGGGTTTTAAGGAGAGCGCTTTCCCACCCTGGATATCTTTTTTCAAATGTCATTTAAAAGAAAGATGTTGTGTTGAGAGCTCGCTCGAGACTCGCCGTCGTCGCTGCCGGCAAAACGGTCTAATGAGCCCGGGAAAGAGCGACTTCTGGTCTTTTGAAAAGTAGTCTCTCGGAAGATCAAGGCAGACTTAAAAGTTTGTCTTATTTCTTGAAAGGTTATCCCCAGAGAAAGGGGAGTAGTCTAGTGGAACTCGATGCCGTCTGCCGGTCGGACCAACATGCGACACGGGGGGGTGGGGGGGCACCCGCCTTGAGTCGGTCAATACCGCGTGCCCCCAGGAGGGGGGGTGGCTTATTAAAAGGGTAAAAGATGAAGTGAAAGTCGACCTGCAGACGCATGTGGTTGTGGCTTTGGGAATGACTTGTACCGGGCGTCTCCTCCAGATGAAATCACGGCGTTAAGTCAAGAGCAGGGTCGTGGAAAACCTGGAAAGGTTCTGGAATTTGTTTAAATGTTATTTTCCAGGCCTGGAAAAGTCCTGGAAAAAACAAAACCCCAATGTTTTGGAAAAGTCAATGAAATTAGTTATTTTTTCTGAATTCACGCTGCATTTTAAACAATATAAATGCTGTGAAAAAGAATGACGCTCAAAGTATCAGCCGCCATACGCTGTCTTTCACACGTTTTTCCTGCTGCAAGTGAACGCAACGTTACTAAAAAGACGTAAATGTTTATTCTTTTAATCTAAACTATTGTCTCTCGTTCATTTGGGTCATTTAAGGTTTTATTCTGTGTGTTTTGGAATCTTCATTGTTAGTTTGAATATGACATTTATCACCTTTTTTATGTTATACTTTGAGATTTCACAAAATATTTGGTCATGGAAATGTAGTTTAAAGTCCTGGACAACCGTGTGTGTGTGTGGGTGTGTGTGTGAGTGTGTGTGTGTGTGTGTTCCCGGCGTATCTGTCTAGCTCTGTTTTCTTTCCCTCCAGTCAACCTTCATCATCTGTCCAAGGCCCGGTGCCCCCCCTTCCTCACTTTAATCTCCATCACTCATCGTGTGTGCGCTGACTAAACTCTTCCCCATCTCTATAGTGTCGACCTTTAGTCTGAGCTATTTGAACTGCTCTCTCTCTCTCTCCCTCTCTCCCCCCCCTCTCCTCCCCCGTGGTGTCAGTCACAGAGCGGTCAGCCCCGCTCCGATCTCCTCGGATCCTTTTAGACGGTTCCAAAATAATCTTTTCCACAGAAATGAGCCAAAAAATACAAAAAAAACAAAAGCTGCTGAAGAAAAAACATCTGATGGAGCGGAGGTGTGTGTGTGTGTGAGTGTGCGTATGTCTGTATGTGTGTGTGTGTCTGTATATATGTGTGTAAGTATGTATTTGTGTGTGTGTATATATGTGTGTGTTTGAGTGTGTGTGTCTGTATGTATGTGTGTAAGTCTGTATTTGTATGTGTGTGTGTATTTGAGTGTGTGTGACTGTGTGTATGAGTGTACGTGTCTATTTGTGGGTGTGGGTGTATATATATGTATGTGTGTGTGTGTATATATATGTATGTGTGTGTATATGTATGTGCGTGGGTGTGTATTTGAGTGTATGTGTGTGTATTTGAGTGTGTGTGAGTGTGTGTGTGGCTGTGTGTGTGTGTATTTGAGTGTGTGACTGTGTGTATGTGTGTACGTGTCTATTTGTGGGTGTGGGTGTATATATATGTATGTTTGTGTGTGTGTGTATATATATATATATATATATATGTATGTGTGCGTGGGTGTGTATTTGAGTGTGTGGGTGTGTGTGTGTGTGTGTGTGTGAGTGTGTGTGTGTGTGTGTGTCTTGTGTATATCATGCAGACCTGGTCGTCCCCTAGTTGGCGCTCGGTGACGTCGCTGTGTGTTTTTGTCATTCCTGTACGTTCTAGACTTGTCGGGTCTCGGTAGTTTAGTTTACGATTAAAACAGTAAAACGAGATCGGAGAGATTCACGAAGCGTCTTTCTGAATCTATTCATAAATCATTGTGTTTGTCCGCATATTCGATTATTTAGTCCGTCCTCACGCCTCGGGCTCCACGCGCTGAACCCTCAGCACAAAGTCGTCTCAGAACATTCAATAAAACGTCGACATTTACAAACCAGTAGCTTGTACTCTTCCTTTTGACTCCTAACTGTTTACGTCACGTGATGTCATGCGTGATGTCACGCGTGATGTCACGTGTGATGTCACGTGTGATGTCACGTGTGATGCGCTGTAAGTCACGGGATATTGATTTCTTGCTCTTCTTGCCCTGCAGCGCTGAATTTATTTACATGTTTACTCATGACGAGTCTCCGGAGGGTCTAACGTTGTTACTTTAGTGGTTTTATTGCTTGTTAAATCTCAATCTCCAGTTTTATCTTTTCATTTCAATCATTCACCTGTTTTACTCTTTAGTAGAGAAGGTTTTTTTTACCTTATTAATTTCCTCTTCAAGACTTTCAGATTTCCCCCCGACAACGCGGCTGAAGCGTCACTTGTTTTTCCCACTCACAGATTGCACATCCCATAATTACACTCAGTGATGCACACACACACACACACACACACACACACACACACACACTGAAACTACACACTACAGCACCCGCTCCTCCTTACACCCATTCATCTGCCCATCAGTGCTGTAGATCTTTGGAGGTCTTTCTGTGGCCGTCAGATTGAGTGCCATCTTCTTCTTCTTCTTCTTTTTTTTAAAGGGACAGTACACATTAATAAAAACATTTCTGTAAATGTGCCAGAGCTTTTTTTTTTTTTTTTCGTCCGTAGTCTGAGAGGTAGATTACATAAACACACGTAACGTGTCGTTTTATATTGTACATACATGTTTGTTGCTGTTCTGTTGTCCTCAATGTCTTTTTTATATTTATTCTGTTATTTGTAAATTCCTAAATGACGTGTATGACGAGTCAAATTCCACGTACGTACGCATAATCATGGCCAAGAGAACTGATTCTGATTCCCCCAATGCTGTGGTGGTGCCTACCTGAGAGGAGAGAGGAGAGAGGGAGAGAGAGAGGGGGGGAGAGGGAGGGGGGAGGGAGAGAGAGAGAGGGGGAGGGGGAGAGAGGGGGAGGGGAGGGGAGGGGGAGAGAGGGAGGAGAGAGAGGGGAGAGAGAGGGAGAGAGAGGGAGGGGGGAGAGAGAGAGGGAGAGGGAGGAACAAAAGGGGAGAGAGAGAGACGGAGAGGGAGAGAGAGGGAGAGAGAGAGAGACGGAGAGGGAGAGAGAGGGAGAGAGAGGAGGGGAAAGGGAGAGAGATGGAGAGAGGGAAAAAGAGAGAGAGACATACAATAATAACACATCTGAAGACGAGCTCTCTGAGGAACACGGTGGTTCCATTTATTTTCTGAGCTGATTTTTCCCACTTTGTATTTTTCGTGACGGCTCAGTTTTTGTTCCTGCGTTCCTCTCTCCTTACCGACGGCGGTAAAACAGCAGAGTCCAAAAAGTCGTATCGCTGAACGATGTATGAAGCCTCGTCGTAGATGGAGAACGAGAGAACGGGGGGGGGCTCAGATACACCTGGCCACGCCCACCTTTAAAGACTTTAGAGTCAGAATATTCGAGTTTCTGAGGAAAGATTCCGATCTCGTCTCGGCTAAAAGAGAAAGAACAAGACAATACATATCTGGAGCTCTGTAAATGCAGCCGGTTCTAATCACGGCGGGGTGTAATATTGTCTCAGATGATCTTTATATTCAGGAGACGATCCGAGTTTTACTGATTTGCAATCACATCTTGTTTGTTTCCACCATTTCCTTCCTCACCTTTCATGTATTTCTGCTCTGGGTAACGCAGCCGAGCCGTGTACCTCGTCTTGTCTCGTTTCATCAACCCGTGAAACGTTCTCCCTCGTCCATCAATGCCTCCCACTCCCTCGTCGTTCCTCTCCAGCTCTCCGTTTCTTCGTGACTCCGTCAATCTTTTTTTGTCGTAGGTTGTCGTGTGTCTGATTGCACGAGATCGGGAGCCGATGTCGTTTCCGCGAGACTTCTCCTACGAGCGATGTGTGTCGATTTAGATTTTCCATCTGTCGTGTTTCGTGTGGTTTAAGGGAGAACTTCACGGGTCATACGAGGTCAAACGAATCAGCGAATCATGCGGTGGACTAAAGAAAGAGAAAAAACGTCCGTATAATTCCTTCAGATGTGAGTTTGATGGTCTTTGGTTGTGACTGTTCATCCATCATGGTTTAACCCATATTGAAATACTCTGGAATTCACAATGTCAACACTACATTGCTATTGGAGGACATAACAACACTGTTTTACTGTAGCGACATAAACAATAATATTGTTTCAAACATCAACGAAGTGCTCATATATGGTTACTTGCCTGCCAACACATAATATAAAATAAATCTGTTCACGAGGGTCAGTGGGGGACCCGGGCTCTGTTCATGAGGGTCAGTGGGGGACCCGGGCTTCGTTCTTGTGGGACAGTGAGGGACCCGGGCTCTGTGTATTGGGGAAAGTGGGGGACCCAGGCTCTGTTTATGAGGGACAGTGGGGGACCTGGGCTTTGTTCATGAGGGTCAGTGGGGGACCCGGACTTCGTTCTTGTGGGACAGTGGGGGACCCGGGCTCTGTGTATTGGGGAAAGTGGGGGACCCAGGCTCTGTTTATGAGGGACAGTGGGGGACCCAGGCTCTGTTCATTGGGGACAGTGGGGGACCCGGGCTCTGTTCATTAGGGACAGTGGGGGACCCGGGCTCTGTTCATTAGGGACAGTGGGGGACCCGGGCTCTGTGTATTGGGGAAAGTGGGGGACCCAGGCTCTGTGTATTGGGGAAAGTGGGGGACCCAGGCTCTGTTCATTAGGGACAGTGGGGGACCCTGGCTTTGTCCATGAGGGACAGTGGGGGACCCGGGATCTGATCATGAGGTACAGTGGGGGACCCAGGCTTCATTCATGAGGGTCAGTGGGGGAACCGGACCTCCTCCACCACCTGGCTACACATCCAGACCTCGTCCATGAAAATCCCCGACGAGGTCAAACCGGTCGGAGATGCACGGGCCAGACGACCCGCTACCCTTCATCCCCGAGGGGACGTGGTCCGAAATCCTGGACCACCAGTAGAACCTCAAAATATCATTTTCATTTCCCCGTGCGGTGTCACAGGGTGTTGTCCTCTCTCCTGCTTGGAGACGCAGGCCATAACTCAGCTGCTATGGCTCCCAGAATTATTAATGTGTACAGGAAATTTATGACCCACTTAGACGTGGTGCTTTATAGCCTCATGCAGTATTTATACATACACTGTATTTTCAACCGCACTCTGAAGATGTGGTCGGGTAAAGAAACCCGACACATATAACTGTGTGTGGAGGTATTGATGGAGCTGTAATGAGGAGGCTGACCTTTCACCTTTTTAAAGCTTTGTTCTGAATATAAACTTGTTATACATCTGATTTGACCATTTCCCTCTAGTGAAGTCGTTAAATGTGCTTAAATAGTGTTTTTTACAAGCATAACACTATCAAATAAAACAAAGGAACACAGAAGACTAGCAAAGATCAATATATAGCCTAAGGTAATAATTCCAACGATTTTTTTTTTTTACATTTTTTATTCATATTCACTCATTAATGCAAGTCATTCCTAATGTGCAGTTCTGCAGGTCATTTTCGAGGTTTTCTGCAGATATTTCAAACTAAAATCATGGCCAGGAAAAGTGCAGATGCCCTTTAAAACTCGTTGGGAGACTTTTAATTTGGAACATCTGTGCAGACGGTGTTGGGTTTAGTAAGCAGGACCTTAATGTTATGGAAAGAAAGCTGTTTTGAATTCATCTTGGCGAAGGTAGACATGGAGGGAGGAGAGGAGTCCTTCGGGTTTAGTGGAGGAGCATCAGTGAACAGGAGGGATGCTTCATGTGTTAAAGCTGCATTCTCTTTCCTGACCACCGGGGGGCTGACTCCTGGTTGTATAGAGGTCTATGCTTCATGTGTTAAAGCTGCATTCTCTCTCCTGACCACCAGGGGCTGACTCCTGGTTGTATAGAGGTCTATGCTTCATGTGTTAAAGCTGCATTCTCTCCTGACCACCAGGGGCTGACTCCTGGTTGTATAGAGGTCTATGCTTCATGTGTTAAAGCTGCATTCTCTCTCCTGACCACCAGGGGCTGACTCCTGGTTGTATAGAGGTCTATGCTTCATGTGTTAAAGCTGCATTCTCTCTCCTGAGCAGCAGGGGGCGACTCCTCTGGTTGTACAGAAGTCTGTTTTTTATGTGTTAAAGCTGCATTCTCTCTCCTGACCACATGGGGGTTGATTCTTGGTTGTATAGAGGTCTACACTTCATGTGTTAAAGCTGCATTCTCTCTCCTGACCACATGGGGGTTGATTCTTGGTTGTATAGAGGTCTACACTTCATGTGTTAAAGCTGCATTCTCTCTCCTGACCACAAGGGGGTGACTCCTCCGGTTGTATAGAAGTATATGCTTCTTATGTTAAAGCTGCATCCTCTCTCCTGACCACCATGGGGTGACTTCTCCGGTTTTGTAGAAGTCTATGCTTCATGTGTTAAAGCTGCATTCTCTCTCCTGACCACCAGGGGGCTCCTCTGGTTGTATAGAAGTTTATATAATGACTCTACTTCTCTCTTGATGTATTTCCTCAGTAAACATTGTAAACATGAGTTTTTGTCTCAATCTCTAGTTTCAAGTCGTCTTCTATACAGCGTGATGTCATCATTTCGAGTGAAAACGGACCATAAAGCAGGGTATGCTTTAGGGGCGGGGCTTACTGCTTTTGGCCGATCGGCGCCGCTAGCCGAGCCGCATACTAGCGCCGTTCGATGCCGATGCTCTCCTCCACAGCCTTCCTCTCCGTTCTGTTCATCCACGGCTTTATAAAGACGCCGGACCAGCAGATTCAATTCTTAAAAAAAAAAAAAGAAAGCAAAGCAAATGAATTCAAAAGTCACTCGGCCTGTAAGTGATACCATAATAAAAGCTAACTCGGGGGGGGGGGTTGTGCAGGTCTACAGAGAGTCGGCTTTTATTGAGAGCGATATTGCAGTGTGAAATGTCAGATGAGTGGGAAGTCTGAGGGAAGAATGGGATCAGCGCGACCCGTTTTATTATTCATGAACTGGAGACTCTGGTCACTGCAGAGACATTTATCAGAGGGCAGCTCCTCCAACCTTTAAGAAGAGCGGGCGAGAGTCATCCAGGCTGTGTACGCCGCGCCTCGGTGTGTATTCACACAAAATACAGGTAATGGGGACATTTACTCTCGGCCAATGGGAGTGTCTGTTTCTGGCTTCGGGTCTTTTCCGCTCAGTATGAAAAAGTTAAATTGATATGAATTGATTTTTGTCAGTGCTGTGTTCCCATGAGTCTTTGGGGGGGGCGGGGGGGGGATGCAGACAGGAAGCATTATGGATTCATGTAGCGAACATTATGCCCCTTGTAGTTTTAAAGGTATACGCCCAATTAGATGTTGTGATTACTGTATCGACCCCAATTACTGAGTTTCAGGCAAGTTATGCAATTATAGCGCCCTTCTCTTTAAGAAAAGGGTGCTGTCTTTTTAATACATGAGCGCTGTCTCTTTAAGAGAGTGGCACTGTCTTTTTAAGAGAAGGGCGCTGTTTCTTTAAGAAAGGGGCGCTGTCTCTTTAAGATAAGGGCGCTGTTTCTTTAAGAAAGGGGCGCTGTCTCTTTAAGAGAGGGGCGCTGTCTCTTTAAGAGAGGGGCGCTGTCTCTCTGAGTTCATATTTGACTGATTTAGATGGAGGAGAAGAAAAAAATTAATTAATTTAATTTAATTTGAGTTAAAATAAAAAAGTTCCTCCTCTGGGAAAGCCCTATATATGTGCATCACAGTGATGTCATCATCTGCATATGGATAACTCTGCGTTGGCCGAAAGTTGCTGCGGGAAAATATGTTTCTGTTGGAAAATATTCTTGATTAATTTTCACTTCCAAAATAAATCAACGTGGGCGATATTTGATAACACGGTTTGTTAATAACGGACAAAAAATCCTTTGAGATGTCGACACCGAGACAGTTTGTCCTCCTTTCCTTTTTCTTTTTTTAATAACCAAATGTGATGCTTTGTGCTCATGAATCATGATAATGAGTGTGAGTTTCACTCTCCCTCCGTCGGACTAATAAGCGCCTTTATTCGATCACTTCAAAGAACGGACACTCTGCTTCACTGCGAGTACTTCTAAGACGCGAGATGTTCTTGAACTAGTGAGTGAGTTTATGTGTGTGTGTGTGTGTGTGTTCATTGTGTTTTCCTTCAAAACACACACACACATGCATACAATCGAAAAATTGATGAATACTTCCCCCGATTCCGTTGTCGGGCATCGCGGACACGTTTCCCCGGCTCCTCGCCGCGGTAATCGCTGTAGATTATGAGATTGTAGCGGCGGCTCTGTTAATATTTGATGAGCAGCCAAAGAACACATTGGTTCTCGTGCCCGTCGCGGCGCCGTGCCACACACTCCGAAATCTCCCCTCTGTATGCAGAACGGCTAACTCACCCCTCCCCCGAAAAAGAAGAAAAAAAAGAAACCTTTTTTTAATGCTTTGATCAAATATTTATGTCGTAATGGTTTCTTCTCCTTTTTTTAATGCGACGCTAATGGCACATTTGTCGGTTCGAAAATTAGACAAGCTGTAGGGGTGTGTGTGGGTGGGTGGGGTGGGGGATGACACTTGTTTTAAAATGTGTCACTTTAATAGCGACGTTACAATGAAAAGGGACCACAATATATATATATATATATTTTCCTAATTTCCACAAAACCACACAGCGGCCCGGGGTTCAGAGTCCCCGGGGTTCGGAGTCCCCGGGGTTCGGAGTCCCCGGGGTTCGGAGTCCTCGGGGTTCGGAGTCCTCGGGGTTCGGAGTCCCCGGGGTTCGGAGTTTTCTGGGTTCAGAGTTTTCTGGGTTCGGAGTCCCCGGGGTTCGGAGTTTTCGGGGTTCGGAATCCTCGGGGTTCGGAGTCCCCGGGGTTAGGAGTTCTCGGGATTCGGAGTTCTCGGGATTCGGAGTTCTCGGGATTCGGAGTCCTCGGGGTTCGGAGTCCTCGGCGCTCCGTGGGCGTTCGGCACAGATGGAGAAAAACCTCTCCAGCGCCTTTTTGTTTCGGGCTAATTTGGGCTCGCTCTCGGAGGTACTTCTGGACCGAGAGCCGCGTTACGTCACCGCGTGAACTGGGAGCGCTTTGATGGAGTGATGAAAACCGGTTTGGACACATTTTAAAAGAGAGAGAGAGAGAGAGAGTCTGATTCCTCTCTTGATTTATTCGCTCGGTAAACATGGTGAACGTGAGTTTATGGTCTCGATCTCCCGTTTTCAAGTCAACATCACGATCATGTCGGCCATGACGGTCCATTCAGAGTTGAATAGACTAAAGAGGAGAGTGTGATGTAGGTGCTACCTTGTAAATTAACATATTGCTACCACTACCGGAGCCTACAGGACGACGTCATTCCTCCGATGTCCAAATACGATCACTTTGGTGTCACGGTTGAATAAAAAACGACATGCAACAAGATCCTCAACGACTAACATCCCATTAGAGTTTGACTGCTTAAAGCTGATTGGTGCGTTGAAGTGTGTGACATCACCTCTTTTTCCACTTACCTCCAGTGAGAAGACCGTGGATTTAAAAAATAATGTTACGCAAATAAATCCATCCATAACATATCAAAACCAAAACTTGTAGAAAGACGATTTCTCACCTTTATGAGACGATGAAATGTCTCTGATAAAACCTTTGGATAAAATATCATAAAAAAAAGTGAAAAACACTATACACTATATTCAATAAATGCCCTTTAGACTGCTATAGACCCCCCCCCATGTGATGATATGTGTATGTGTGTGTGTGTTTGTGTGTCTGTGCGTGTGTGTGAAGGCCGACAGCTAGAGACGATAACGCCGTGGTGACCTCAGACGAGGCCAATCAAGCCCCCCCCCCCCGCCGCCTCTCGATGGAACAAATCCCCCAGATGTGACGCTCTCTCTCTCTCTCTCTCTCTCTCTCTCTCTCTCTCTCTCTCCCCCTCTCTTGATGCCGATCACGCCGTCTCAACCCGTGTTTATGTACTTTACCTCCTCCCTCGTTCGGAGAACACAGAGCGTCAGCCGTCACCTGGGAGCTAATCCACGACTCGCTCGCTCCGTTTGCTCCAAAACAAAAGTCTCTTTTTGTTCCTCCTCTCTGATCCTCGAGCACAGCTGCGGCCCCCGGGGCGCCTCGGGTGTGATGTGTACAACCAGCCGCTCTCTCTCTCTCTTTTTTTTTTTTTGTTGGCACCAATGGCGACCGATTATTGCTCTCCCGCTGTAGCCTCGCATCCGTTTGATGGAGGAGGAGGGGGGGGGGGGCTCTGAATCAACCCACCAGCCCATTGGTCGGCTATCTCCAACCGGGCGGCGCTTTGGGCTTCGGTTAGCGAGGCAGATTTTTTTTTATTTTCCCGATTACAGTATCGCAGATGCCTAATGGCATTTTTTTTTTTTCTCAATTGCACGAACGATAATTTGTGGTCGGCAGGGCGATGAAGGGGTGATGGAGTGAAGGAGGACCGGGGAGAGAGAGGAGTGTGTCTGGCTTTTAGGTGGGAACATCACAGTGTGTGTGTGTGTGTGTATTTTCTCTCTGGGAGGTGAATGGAGAGGCCATATTTACATAAACATGGGCGGATAACGAGGCGATGGGGCCCACGGGCACGGATATGTAAACCCCCCCCCCCCCCTCCACACACACACACACAGGCCTCCTACACACCGTAGAAAGAGGCCGAGCAAAGTGTGTAGTGGGATTGTGTGTAATGTTTCACTCTCAGACTCAAAGATGACGTTTTTATGTCAATTCACATCTTTTTGTGTTCTTTTTTTTCTTTTCTTTTTCGTGTGTCGTTTATTTGAAGTCCATTTTTACATCGTTTCGTTACCTCAAGTATCTATTTTCGTCTTGTTGTGTGTTCTCGCAGTCGTTTGCGTTCGTGTCTCTTTGTAGATGTGGGTCTCCTTGTGTTTCTGTTTTTTGGTCTTAAAGAAATAAAAAAACCTAGACTTAGACCTTTAGTTCCAACCAATGGGAGTCGTTAAGCTACATCGTAGCATGCTATGCTGACGGAACAGTTTCCCGTTGTTTTGCGTGGTAGTTTTTAGTCTTTGCCGAGTCGGTCATCTTTTGTTTTTGTTGTCGTCTTTTTGTTTTTTCTGTGTGTAGTTTATTATAAGTGCCTTTTTTAGTTCTTATCCTTCGTATTTTTTTGAATGCTCTTTGTTGTTGTTTGTTATGCGATCCGTTTGCTTTGTGTCTTTTTGTAGCTTTTAGTCTCTTTGTGGTTGTGCCGAGTTGTTCATTGTAAGTGCCTATATTTAGTTCTTCTAGTTA
Organism: Liparis tanakae; assembly: GCA_036178185.1. Classification (NCBI taxonomy): domain Eukaryota; kingdom Metazoa; phylum Chordata; class Actinopteri; order Perciformes; family Liparidae; genus Liparis; species Liparis tanakae. The sequence goes on from CM070096.1 coordinate 18,274,632, forward strand.
TCTTTAGTATTTTGATGCTCTTTGTCCCGTTGTGTCTTGTTGTCATTGTCGTGCATCTGTTTGTTTGTTTAATGTCGTTCGTTACGTGATCTCTCGGCTATTTGTGTGTCTTTATTTTTAGTCTCTTTGTGTTTGTTGTCGTCTTTTTGGTTTCTGCATTTAGTTTTTGATTCCGTCTGTTTGTAGTTTTTATTTGTATTTATTTTCAGTCTCTTTGTGGTCGACTTGTGTCTCTTTTCTGTTATTGTGCGTCTGTTTGTGGCGTTTCAGGAGACGATGTGTGCGGTGGACTTTGTGTGTTTGGTTGTGTGCGTCTCTTTGTCGTCTCCTGTAGTTGAATCTCTTCACTGTGGTTTTGAGTCTTTTGCATCTTTCTGCCATCAATCCATTGACTCCATTGGCCTGGAAATGTCATTAAAAAATGAAATCCTTAAAGTTTTGGAAAAGTCATTAAAATGATTTATATGTACACAGTTTGATTAAAAGAATACACATTTATATCAATATTTATTCTTTTAATCAAACTCTTGTTCCTCGTTTTTTATAGACTGAGATTTAACCGAATGTCTGGTCATGGAAATGTGGTTTAAAGTCCTGGAAAAGTCTGGAAACCCATTTGGTTGTCTGTTTTTAATTTATTTTTGATTTATTTAAATTTTTAATTTTCCACTTTTTTTTTTTTAATATATCATTTTGAATGTCATTTTGGTTTCTTGGTATTCCACTCGTTTTGCTTTGACTCTGTGAAGCACTTTGTAAACATTGTTTTTAAAGGTGCTTTATAAATAAAGTTATTATTATTATTGGTGTATGAACCCTGCGTCCCTTCCTCCTGAGGCCTCCTGACCCCTTGACCCCACCTGGAGGCGTGTTTATGAATCCATCCGTGCATATTCCACAAAGCCACAGCCGAGCGCTCTGGTCAAGGTCGCGCCCCTCTTTAAACCCCCCACACACACACACACACACACACACACACACACACACACACACTCGCCGCTCCCACCTGTGGACTCACCAGACGGTCCACGTCAGGCGAGGCGTCACACCCGATTTGTTTTTGTTAATTCCACTGACGCCGCAACCGGAGCCTCCTCCCACGGTAGAGGAGAAGATGAACACCTTTTTTTGTGTTGCCTGTCGAGAGAGAAGAAGAAAAAAAAAAAGCGATAGCTAAAAAGAGTGTTTGATTAAATGAGAAGCGCATAGCAGCACCCCCCTCCTCCTCCTCCTCCCACGATGATCTCTCCCGTCTCCTCCTCCCCGGCCGTCATTCTGCATCGGAGGTGGGAGCAGCGTTTATCTGAAGGCTCTTCCTCCTCCTCCTCCTCCTCCTCCTCCTCCTCCTCCTCCCCCTCAGGTGCTCGTCGTCTTCGCTCCACCAGCTTGTGTTTCTGCTCCCGCAGCTCTTCATCGACGCTCTGATCAGCCGACCGTGGAGCTGTTTTTGACTTCCCCCTCCCCCCCCACCCTTTCTTTTTCATTTGACAGCCTGAGTGCATTGTTGTGCCCCCCCCCCCCCTTCACCCTCCTCACCCCCCCCCCCACCACCACCACCACCCAGACGTACACCTTGCTCACTGACACGAGCCAGAGGGTATTTTTCACAGCGTCTAAATGTAGCCAGAAAAGTTGTCTTTTTATACTTTAAAAAAAATACGAGTTTATGATTTATGACCATCTTTCTTTGTTCTTTTCTTTTTTCTTTTTCCCGTCCTTTCTGAAAGCCGAGCGCCGCCAGACTCTTTGATGTGGAACCTGCCGCGTCAAGAAGGGACAGGAAATAGTTCCCAAACTAATTGTCTCTTTGTCACTTGAGGGATGAGTTATTCAACTCTTCTTCCATTATTTACCTAAAGAAAAGCAACGTGTTCTCTCACTTCTCGTGACTCATCGGAAGGGGGGGGGGGGGGGGGTACACGGGGATCTCTTTGTAGCATTTACAGAATCAGCTGCTGTCACTTTAAATCCGTTAGCATACAGCGGGTACGAGTCGGATCGGACGTTTAGTTTTTTACGCCGACGCTGCGTTTTCTTTCGTTGGTCGTTTCTTTCTCTTTCTTCATAGTATGTTTTATATTTGCAAAAAAACGTTAACTTCTCAATACACTAGCGGTCAAACGTTTTAGAACACCTTGATTTATCCAGTTTTTATTGAAATGTACATTTTAATTTCTCAATGTTCTCTGAAATTAACACAAAGAACAAATAAAACAAAATTGGAGATGAACAAAATAAATGGTGGAGCCGTTTTGTTGAACTAAGTGTAAAATAACGTTCGCCTCGCCAAAGTATAGCCTACTATATATACAATAGTACACCTCTGACGCTCTTTCTACAAAGAAAGTCAAATATTCTTCAGAAAGTTATTCTCAACACTGCAGAAGTATAAGTGTACATATATAAGTACACACATTATGTGTTGTATTTTTTGGAGAAAAAAATGGGCTCAGACTCTTGTTTTTTTTGGGAGAACTTGAAAGGCCCGCCCACCTGAGACCTGATCCAGCACCTTTTTTCGTGTACGTGTGTGTGTGTGTGTGTGTGGGGGGGGGGGGGGGCAGGCCTACCAGCCTACCAGCCTACCAGCCAGGCCTCCATGGCCAAACATCACTCACGCTCTTGTAGCACATTCCTGCTGCCAGCTTCCAAAACATTGTGTATCGCCTGCAGTGTGGAGCGCATCGCGAATACCGAGAGCTTTTCAACCATCGCGTATTTCCATAATACTTTTGGGGCCGCGTTGAGGTATTTTAAATCAATTTTTTTTACCTTTCTGTGCTGTTTATCGTCCTCGAACATAAAATGCTGCAAACGTACAGAAAGATGGAGAAGCTCAGAGTTCACCCGCCTCGTTTGTGTTTCACACGGTCCTGATTATGCAACATGAACCACCTGATGAAAGGTCGACATGCATTGATCTTTACTGACCCTGATACATACCCCCCCCCCCCCCCTTCCTTCGCCGTCGGTCCTTCATTCGTTCCCCGGCCCCGGTCGTCACACTTTGTTCTCGTCCTCTGAGAGGTGTTTGTTTCTTAAATCCCCCCGTCAAGGTCAAGCGGTACGAGATCAGGCCATCCGGCAATCGGACTGTTGCTGGATGGAGAGAGAGAGAGAGAGAGAGAGAGAGAGAGAGAGAAAGAGGTACAGAGAGACAGACAGAAAGAGAGAATGAGAGACAGATACACAGAGAAAGAGAGAGAATGACAGTTCCTCTCTCCTCTAGCATCTCCTCTGTGTTTTTTCTCCTCCTACAAACACATCAGGTCGTTGTCTTCATTTATTTTGGTTAACTAAACAGTCGTTAATCATTTGAGCCAAACAAACGAGTAGAGATCCACAAACAAATGAGTAGTGATACACAAATAAACGAGTAGAGATACACAAACAAACGAGTAGAGATCCACAAACAAACAAGTAGAGATCCACAAACAAACGAGTAGAGATACACAAACAAACGAGTAGAGATACACAAACAAACGAGTAGGGATCCACAAACAAACGAGTAGAGATCCACAAACAAACGAGTAGAGATCCACAAACAAACGAGTAGAGATACACAAACAAACGAGTAGAGATACACAAACAAACGAGTAGAGATACACAAACAAACGAGTAGAGATACACAAACAAACGAGTAGAGATACACAAACAAACGAGTAGAGATACACAAACAAACGAGTAGAGATCCACAAATAATCGAGTAGAGATACACAAACAAACGAGTAGAGATACACAAACAAACGAGTAGAGATCCACAAATAAATAAATAGCTGTCTACAAATAAATTAGTAGAGATACACAAATAAAAAAGTAGCGATCCACAAATAAATGCAATGCAATCCACAAACAAACAATTTGTAATGTATTTATGTGTGCATTACTGAATTCTTCTGCATTAGTGAGTGTGTGTGTGTCTGCATAAATAGCGTCTACAAATAAATTAGTAGAGTGTACACAAATAAAAAGTAGCGAGGTCTGACATCAATGCAATGCAATCCACAAACAAACAATTTGTAATGTATTTATGTGTGCATTACTGAATCGCTGCATTAGGTGATGTGGTCATGTGGTCATTTGGTTATTTGGTTATTCGGGTTGTCTCCGCCCTCCTTACCGGCTGCTTATCTCCCGTCTTCGGAGACGAGAAGTTTTAATGAGTTATTTTATTGCCCCGCTTCGAGGAAGTCCCCCCCCCCCCTCCCTCGCTTTCAATCTCTCACCCTTTTTTAATATTTCAAAAGCTCTTCACCTCCTCCCCGCGCAAAGTAATACTCCTCCTCGGGCGCACGCCGTTAATACTTTTCACTCGTGTAATTATACCGCCCGTGATCCGGGGACGGGTTTTTGTTCACTCTCCCAAAGCTCCAGATGATGAAGTGATCGACTTGTAAATGTAAAAAAAAATCTTCCAGGCCGGGAACCGAGTCGCCGTGACATCACGGGGCGCCGCGTGGCGTTCAGGCTCTTTGAGCTTCACGAAGAATAAAAGACGATTCCCACGACCGCGTTTCCCTTCCTGTCCCCCTTGAGATCATCGTCTTGTTACTCTTCCTCCTTCGTCTTCTCATTCTATTTCTTCTTCTTCTCCTTCTTCTCGTTCTTGTTTTTCTTCTTCTTGTAATTCTTCTTTTTCTTGTCATTCTTCTTCTACTTGTTGTTGTTTTTTCTTCTTCTCATTCTATTTCTTCTTATTCTCGTTCCTCTTGTCATTCTTTTTCTTGTCATTCTTTTTCTACTTGTTGTTTTCTCTTCTTCTCATTCTTCTCCTCCTTCTTCTCGTTCTTGTTGTTCTTTTTCTTGTCATTCTTCTTCTCCTTCTTCTACTTGGTGTTTTGTTTGTTCTTCTTGTTCTTCTTCTCATTCTTCTTATTACACTTCTAATTTTTCTTCTCGTTCTTGTTGTTGTTCTTTTTCTTCTTCTCCTTCTTCTACTTGAGAACGGCTAACATGGCTAACGCGGCAAACACGGCTAACGTGGCTAACGCGGCTAACGGCAGCTTCAGCTCACTTATGAATTCTCGTAGTATTTTTATTTTTTTATTTGCCGTTTTCATGTAGAAGAAAAAAAACACATATACAAGTAAAGAAAAAAAATACCATAGTAAGAAAACTATAAATAAAGCAGGGAGAAATACATTTCATTTATAGAGTGAAAAAACACAATCAGGCCGTTTATCTGAGACAGAGTTGCACCACTTTTGCCAGCGCTTAAGAAATGTTCCCTTTGGTGAACACGAGCTGTAATCTGCTCCATCCTGTACATTTCTGTTACAATGTCCCTCCATGATGTAATTGTAAGATTGTTCTTTTAAAGCGACGCGTCTCTTCTGTTCCTCCGTTCCCAGGAAGCCGAGCCGTCATGTTGCCGGCTTCCTGTTTATTGAACAACTCGTTATTGGACCCGCTGCATGTAATTGGGAGGCGGGGGTGTGTGGTTTCCTTTGTTTATTCTTTCTCCGAACCTCATTACGTTACTTTAACGCTGAACCGCTTCTGTTTTTTTTAATTAGATACTAAACCGCAAATTAACTGTGATGTTGGCAAAATGACTTTGAACGAAGAAGCGTCACTTCCAGCGTGTTCTAGTTTTATTTAACACACCTTTTCATGGTAAAAGAAGAAGAAACGGTATAGATGAGATGTATTGTTTCCGCGACCCTTACGATGAATCCCGTGACACATTGTGAGGGTCCCGACCCCCAGGTTGGAAACTTCTGGCCTCAGTGAATGTCACTTTTAGAAGTTTTGATGTAGTTCGATGTCACCTATTTCCCACAAAAAACCCTCAATTTGAGATGAAAAGCCCATTTTTATTAATAATAAGTGTGTATTATCCACTTTACTCAGCACTATACTTTGTTTTCCCCCTGTATATTTAGTATTAGTATTTAGTTTTTTTAATTTATTATTTAGTTCTGTGTTTTATAATTATTTTTACCTTTGAAAATGCGTATGGTTATGTTTTGATCGCCGTGTATTTGTATGCATGCGTGTTATTCGCATAAGTCAAAAAGTATTAAACCGAATCGCATTACATTTTGTGGGATGATTGGTTATTATCCAGGGACCATTTGATTAGATTTTGGGATCGATCGGGTCAAAGATAAAGGTCATGAGAAGGTCAAAACTTCTTTTTACCATATAGCCCGGTCAATTTCTATCCAATTGGCATTGAACTAATGCCAAAATGTTCATAATTCAATGCCCGATCTTGTGATTAGTGAAGGTATGCACTCTACCGAGTACCCGTTCTCTTTATTAATGCTCTGATGTGATTTTGATTTTGAAATGTCTCCACTGTGGGACGAATAAAGGTATATATCATATCATATTGTATTATGGAATCCTTGAAAAGGTTGTATCCTGCAACTAAATGTACTTTTTAACCTACATGTAGTTTCTCTGTTTCATGCACTGGTTACATCATGTTTGACAGAAATACAGAAACAGTGTCTCCCGGAAAACCCGTCTACCGGTATATAAAACGTGGAGCATACTTTTGAGCTTCTCTTCAAGTGAATTCTTCTCCTCCTTTTATTTAACAGACAGATTAAACAGGGGGCTTCACACACAGGTGCCGTAACTCCAGGTGCTGATGAGAACGATGCCCTGCAACTGAACCACCGGGAGGGAGCCGAAGCTCCAGAGAAATCCCCCAAATCTTTAAAATATGATTAAAAGCCAGGTTCTCAAACTCACTAAAAAAACAAATAGCGCTGGCATTCACCACCATTTGCACTTTAATCTATAATCGAAAGTTTTATTTTTTTCATTTCTCATTCCGACGTCGATTTAATGGAACATTCTCTACTTTTATGAAGTGATAAAAAGAGGTATTCAAATAAATACTCGGGGAATTACTTTGACTTTAATATGCAGACTTAATGAAAACAAGATTGTTAAACCTTTGGTTTACCCAATGTTCAGGAGGATTGAACATAAATATTGAACATAATTCCACTGCATGCGTTACGTTCGCATAATGTTACGTTAGCATAAGGTTACGTTAGCATAACGTTTTAGAGAGCGAAGTCTCTATGTGAGTATAAACTGGGGAAGTTATGCAAATATTTAACATAATCCCTCCGCAGGTGTTACGTTAGCATAAGGTTACGTTAGCATAATGTTTTAGAGAGCGAAGTCTCTATGTGAGTATCAGCTGGGGAAGTTATACAAATATTTAACACAATCCCTCCGCATGCATTACATTAGCATACTGTTACGTTAGCATAGCATTACATTTGTATAACTTTTTAGAGAGCGTAGTCTCGATGTGAGAATCAACCGGGGAAGTTATGCAAATATTTCACATAATCCCGTTTCATTAGCATATCGTTATGTTAGCATACCGTTACGTTAGCATAATGGACATTAGCATAATGGTACGTTAGCATAACGTTTTAGAGAGCGTAGTCTCGATGTGAGCATTAACCGTGGAAGTTATGCTAATATTTAACATAACCCCTATGCATACATTACGTTAGCGTAACGTTACGTTGACATAATGTTACGTTAGCATAGCGTTACGTTGACATATTGTTACGTTAGCATAGCGTTTTAGAGTGCGTAGTCTCGACGTGAGTATCAACCGGGGGAGTTTCCTGGCGATATCTCGTGGTTAAATTATTCAAAGCGTTCGCCTGTAGTGTCTCCTCTTAATAAATTGGCTCTAAATTCCCAGTTCACCGGGATAACCGTGAGGTTAACAGCTCCCTCGCGCGTAGTGTGTATTCTTCACATCATCATCATCATCATCACAGACGTTGGCGTAACACTCGCCGCCGGCCTCCCGGCGTGTCGGCATCCTCCTCCCACACATGCCGCCGCCGTGTGAACCGCAGTTGCGCTAATAAAGAGGCGATAACGCGGAGTGACACACATATATATATAATATTTAGCTCCCCTCGTCGGGCCGGTGGAATATTAAAACCGTCCCGCGATAAAGAATAACGACGCGTCGCTATGAGCAGACGCGTCGATTTGTATTAATGACGGGCGCCTAATGAGACGCGAGGCCAGATCATTTCCTCCTGGCTCTTCTGCACCCGCCATATTCTACAATATGAGAGGGGGGAGGGGGAGGGGTGAGGGGAGGGGGTAGAGCATTGCAGGCACGTGCACAGGCATTTTGGGGGGCAGGGGCTCAAACAGAAAAAGGGCACCCGTCGTCAAAATGATTTTTCTATTGCTCACTGTCACTTGAAGTGAAGTAATTGGTTATTACGCAACACCTGAAACAAAATGACGTGTTTTCTATTGACAATTGTAATTCATTACCTTCGCATTGAAAATGCGGAATGTGTTTTTATCGCCTTGTATGTGTGTGTGTTATTCGCATAAGTCGAAAAGTATTAAACCGAATCGCATGAAATTTGGTGGGATGATTGCTTATGATCCGGGGACCATTTGATTACATTTTGGGATTGACCGGGTCAAAGGTCAAGGTCAAGATCACAAAAAGGTCAACACTTATTTTTACCATAAAGACCGGTCAATTTCTGTCCAATTAGCTGCAACTATTGCCAACATGTTCATAATTCAATGCCCAATCTTCTTTGAATGGCATGACATTTGGTGGGATGATTGATTATTATCCGGGGACCATTTGATTCGATTTTGGGATCAATCGGGTCAAAGGTCAAGGTCATGAAAAGGTCCAAATCTTCTTTTTACCATAGCAGTCAATTTACATGTTCATAATTCAATGCCCAATCTTGTGATATGCGAAGGTATGCGCTCTACCGAGGGCCCGTTCTAGTTTTAATTTATAAAATGATAGGAGTGAAAAAAATACCATGTAATAAACAACTTACTAAACCTCAACCGGTCGGATATCAAAACACATTTGGGGGGAATAGATGACCGAGAGAGAAACTTTTATTCTTAAATACTGATGCTGAAAAATGTGTCTCCAGCAGAAAAGGCAGTTTTGTCATCCAGGGCAAAAGGGGAGGAGCTTGAGCACCACTAGGGCTCGACCCCCCCCCCCCCCCCCCTCCTCCTCTAGAGGCGTCCATTAAGCGGCGCTGAGACGCCACGTCGAGGCTTCTGATGGCGCCGACCCCGCGTGACCCCGAGCCGTCCCTTCCACACCTGGCGCTGAGCGTGGCCCTCTTAGCGAGGGCCCCAGTTGTGTGAGCAGGTGGTGTTTCTGGAGGTGAAGCCATTATCCCGCGCGGAGCAGGAGGCGTCGGCCTTCAGGGGGAGAAGAGCCCGACACCTTTTCTTCTTTCTTTCTTTCGGCATGGCTTTGCTTTCATATCTTCTTTTCTCCGAGGACACGGATATACCAACATGTTTTATCTGTTACATCTCTTCTTCTTCTTCTTCTTCTTCTTCTTCTTCTTCTTCTTCTTCTTCTTCTTCTTCTTCTTCAAAGGCTTGATGATATATAATTTTTTAAACGCGAAACGCTGCCTCCAAGTCGCCCTCACGGAAACAAAGTTTTAATGCACGAGGCGTCTGCTGTTACCATGACAACGAGAGGACGACCACGCGACACCTGTTGAGAATACGCCGTGCATTAACTCGGCGGGGGGGGGGGGACAGATTTGTGCGAACTTAAACAAACGGAATAATAAGAAAGGTTACACACGTATACTTTTATCCAGAGCGACTTGCAGTCATGTGACATTCACACAACGGAGACGCTACAGGGAGCAGCTCGGGGTGAAGCGCCTTGCTCAAGGACACATCCACTAGGGCGGGGAATCGAACCGCCGACCCCTGATTGGAAGACGGGCCTGCTGACCTCTGACCCACAGTCGCCCCTGCATGTGATTCTCTGGGAGCAAGTAAAAAGATATATATATATATATATATATATATATATATATAGTCGTTATTCAAGTATGTATGTGTGTGTGTGTGTGTGTGTGTGTGTGTGAGAGGGTGCCCTGCACACATGACCTCGTGCCGATAAGGACGTGGAAGCGGGCTCTGTTGACACTTCACGGCCGAGCGGTACGGGGGGAAAAAAAGAGAGTGAGTCAAACCCGGTGGGGAGGGGAGGAAAAAAAGGAAGAGGAAAAAAAAAGAAAGAAGGAAAGAGGAGCGCCGTATTCCCGTCGCGGAGGGGACGACGCTCCCGAGCCGCATTCATGTAAAGACCTCACACGGCGGCGTGTTCACGGGGGGAGAAGGGCAGGAGGAGGAGGAGGAGGAGGAGGAGGAGGAGGGATGGAAAAGCAATTACCCCCCCCCCCACACACACACACACACACACACACACACACACACTCCCCTCCCCCCCTCCAATATCCCGACGCTCGCCGTCACCTGTCAGGCGAGTCCGGGAGTGGGAAAAGAAATAGAGGCGCGTTCAGGGTCCTACACGACGGAGTGTGAATCTCAGACCTCGTGGCGTTGCTCCCCGGTAATCACCTCCACCGTGTGTGTGTGTGCGTGTGGGTGTGTGTGTGTGTGTGTGTGTGTGGGGGGGGGGGGGTCTTATTGGCAGAGCAGGCTTCCTCCATCATGTAGTACACGAGATTTGCATCAAAATTCATGTTCCAAGAAATAACACTGCAGCCCACACGGGAAGGGAAACCTCCTTAAAGTATTTAATCAAAATACTGTGTGTGTGTGTGTGTGTGTGTGTGTGTGTGTGTGTGTGTGTGTGTGTGTGTGTGTGTGTGTGTGTGTGGGGAGGGGGGGGGGCAAGTTTTGTTCCCATCACACTTGTTCCCCTGGCTATTCTTTGCACTGCAGGGCCTGCTGCACGTAAGGGGTTGGAACTAATGCAACACTGATGGATGTCTCCGGCTCTCCGCCGTGACAGAATATATTCTGGGAGAGGAGCGCCGGCTGCAAATCGGGGGGAAAAAGTATATATATTTTTTTATTAATGTTCCATTTTCTTCACAAATGGGGGCATTGGGACACATTTTTCTTTTTTCCATGTGTGAATGTGCAGATGCATGAAGTTGCATTCTAAGTAGGGAGGGGGGTGCAGGCGGGTGTGGGCGGCAATACAATACACGCTGTTAAAAATACTCGTGATTGATTTGCTAAAGTTGAGTTATTTGAGCTTTTTGACCCTTTTCCAGATTATATATGTATATTTTCTTTTTATTAATGTTCCATTTTCTTCACAACTGGGGGTATTGGGACTCATGCATGAACTAAACAGTGATGTTTTTTTTAAATACAACTAATTATGTAATTAATTTGACAAAGTTGTATATTATTTGAGCTTTTTAAGCCTTTTCTAATATATATATATATATATATATATATATATATATATATATGTATTAATGTTCCATTTTCTTCACAAATGGGGTCATTGAGACACATGCATGTGCTAAATAGGGGTGTTTTATTTTATAATACACTAATGATGTAATTAATTCGCCAAAGTTGAGTTATTTGAGCTTTTCAAGCCTTTTCTAATATATATATATATATATATATGTATTATTTTTAGTAATTAACTAATTAGGGGCGGGGGTTTTACACATGTGGGTGCAGACAACACTGAAGGTGATACAGATAATTAAAAATAATGATGCATTTACTAAATAGGGGCGTTTTATTTTATTTTTATTTTACAATAGACGTCACAACTAATTATGTAATTAATTTGCCAACCTTGAGTTATTTGAGCATTTCAAGCCTTTTCTATGTAATTGATTTCTCAACGTTGAGTTTTTTAATATATATAAAATATTTAAGTGTTTTTTTCTCATAAATTTTCTATTTTCTTCACAAATGTATATATTGGGACACAAACATATTTATTTGTGTTTTTTTCTTATTAATGTTCTATTTTCTGCACACATGTATATATTGGGACACATGCATTAGATAAATAGGGGCTGGGTGTTACAATGCATGCAACTAATACAACTAATTATGTATTTAATTTGCTAAAGTTGTATATCATTTGAGCTTTTCAACCCTTTTCTAAAATATACATATATATATTTTGTTGTAAAATGGTCCATGTTCTTCACAAATGGGGGCATTGAGACACATGCATGCACTAAAAAGGGGCGTTTTATTTTACAATACACGTTGTTGCAACTAATTATGTATTTAATTTGCCAAAGTTGAGTTATTTGAGCTTTTCAAGCCTTTTCTAAAATGTGTTTTTTTTGTAAAATGGTCCATTTTTTCCCCAAATGGGGGTTTGGAACACACTGTGCCGCTAACGTCCTGCTATTCCAACAACAGAAAACAACAACATCAAGCCACAGCAGATTCTCATTTAAAGTGAGGGATCCCTCTCGAGGCCCGGGTGGGGGGGGGGGATTTAACGCCTTAAGTCTCCAAATATCTCAATTAAAGAGCTCCACAGCCGCCGGCTCCCAGGGAACTCCAAGCTTTGGGCAGATTTGTCTTCGGGGTTGTGCTCCTTCAATTGAATGAAGGGAATACAAAAACAGAAATTGACTTTAATCCGTGTATTTTGGCGGCCGTCGGACCGGCGGCGCGTCGTCTTCTCGACGACTCCGCCCTCGGGTCGGAGGATCGGGACATCGTTTTAATTTCCTTTTGTCTCCTCGGCTATTTTAACGGGAATGCCGGTGTGACTAACGAGCGGAGAGCTCTCCGAGCGCCTCGCTCCGCCTCTCGGCTGCGTCCAGGAATCTGGATTTAAATGCCAGGTGCAAGAAAATATACGGGGGTTAATTGGCGATGCCTCTTTGACAATAGCAATTATTTTTACATCTGTATTATCTGTAATCATCAGCCGGTGGCCGTGGGTTTGTTTCATGTCATTACGGATCTATTGGCAGGGCCACAGGCATCCTGGGGAGTATTCATCACCGCGGTCCCTTTTCCATCCTTCAGCATCCATAGACGTGGTGGTGGTGGTGGTGGTGGGGGGGGGGGGGGGGTTAACACGACCACGATGAGGTGCTCACAGTGTTCTCGGCTCGCCGCGGGTCAGACCACATGGCATCCGTCATCAGCCAACGGGCGCGCCGTTGTTAGTTCGGTGGGTATGGAGTGGTGGGTGGGGGGGGGGGGTGTCTGTGTGTGGGGAGGGGGGGAGGGGGGGGGTGATTGATTGGCTGTTGAGAAGTCGGCTGGGTTTCATACATCACCGGTGTTGACGGTAAACACAGGCGGAGTTCTGCAGAAGGCCGTTAATGTAGTTCTGAGCCACAAGTGGAAGCTGCTGTGAACGGCTGGGGGGCGTCGCTCAACTTAAATATATATATATATATATATATATATATATATATATATATATATATATATATATATATATATATATATATTATACATACATTAAATACAGGTTAATTGAAGGAATATATATATATATATATATATACAAATATAACATTTTATAATATACATCTTATTATATATATTTATTTATACATATATATTTCTCTATAAATATATTTATATATATATAATTACTTATATATACATATATATGTATTTATATATGTTTATCTATACATATATTTATACTGTATATATATATATATATATTCATAATTACTTGTTTATATATATATATATGAACTTATGACCTTATTGGGACCTTAGGGCCGTTTCCATTGTTTCCTGACCCAGGCGGTTGCTCTGCTTTTTAATAAAGATACAAACGTGTCCCAAAACATTAGCCCATGTTAGCACACACCATGCTCACATATGATGGTAAAGGGGGTTAACACTGTGCCTGGCAACCACCGGCTCTCTCACACTGAGAGCATCTCAGCACGCTGACGCTTTAGCATTTAGCTCTCGGCGCCGCTCACGCCCCCGAACCCACGGAGCGAAAAACTAACGTTAGCATCTCCAACTCTTGTCGAGAGACATTTCCACCAAACATCTCGCGACGGAGAACCCCAAAACAAAAACTCGTCATCCTTTTTAAAAGCTTCTTCATCTTCTTTTTTTAAAGTACAATCTCCTTTTTTCCCGCCCTTCGCGTTACGCAGACGCCGGTCCGGCACTCCGGGATAATTGACTTCGCCGAGCCGCCGCCTCATCCTCATCCTCATCCTCATCCTCATCCTCATTGCGGCCTGTCGGGTCGCACACCTGCCGACACGAAGAGTCAAAGCGTGTTAACGGACCGTCGGTACGTCTGAAGGAACCGCGGCGACTCGTTTGTGTTAATGTGGACGTAATTAACCGAACGAGCGCAAACACGTCCGCTTCTTATCGTGAAATGTAGCCGACGCCAGAGCTTCTCCCGGGCGCCGCGGCCGCTAACTGAGCACGCTGATTGTATTTTCGGTCTCGAACGATTGAGTTCAGAAAGTGAAGCTTATTAAAAAAGCCTTTCCAGGACTTTGGTTGTGACTCTCTAAACATTCTCACTGCTGACTTCACGCTGGACGGTCCAATAACCCTATAGGAACCACGTTCAAGCCACTTAGTGGGTTTTTTGTAATCTCGGTGAGAAAACGTTACATAACACACACACACACACACACACACACACACACACACACACACACATTCATCTCTCTGCAAAAATGCTGCAGGAATACATGGCAGAAGAAAAGAGGAAAGAGTTTCTCCTCCAACATTGTCTCTGGCACTGAAGGGACCTGATTTAACCAGACAGACGTGTGTGTGTGTGTGTGTGTGTGTGTGTGTGTGTGTGTGTGTGTGTGTGTGTGAATGTCCTGGTTTCATAAATATTTGACGAGCTGCTTATATTCCTCCACGAAGTTATGAGCATTAAAGTTTCAGCATTTCACTTCAACGAAGGCATTTTTAATTGATAATCCACTCACTCTGCAACACGTACGTACCCCCCACACACACACACACACACACACACACACCCACACACACTATTTGGGTGCACGAGCTTGGATGGATCACGTCCTGCATCTATAGCGCTTAAAGAAGAGATGCGCGCATCTCTCTCCCTCTCTCCCTCTCTCTCTCTACCTCTCCCCATCTCTCTCTCCCTCTCTCTCTCTGCGCTGCCTCCTCCTCCTCCTCCTCCTCCTCCTCTCCTCATTCGCCTCCACTAAGAATCTTTTTTTTGCCATTTTTCTGTGTGTGTTCTCCTCTCGAGCGGCGCGTGCATCCCCTCTCCTCTCCGCCGCTGCACATACGCAGCCCGCGAGCGCCTTAAATAGCTCCTTCTTCCTCTCCTCTCCTCCTCTTCCTCTACACCTCCTTCTTCATTCATCTTGCCGGTTCTCTGCTGCCGGTTCTTCTTCTTATTATTTTTCTCCTCTCCCCTCCACCACCTCCTCACGCCGGGGTGAGGGAGCAGCTTTTTTTCTCCCGAGGCTTGTAGGGGAATCATGACCACGGCGAAGGAAGGCGGCGCGCCGGCGAAATCGGCTCACCAGCAAGAACAGGTACCGACGGACCCCCCCAACACACACACACACACACACACACTCACACACCCCGCGTCGCCCCGTCGCTGTCGGTCGGCCAACTCTGAATAGTAATTGCACGCAGCGCTGCTGCGGTGACTTTTCCTTCCCTCCGGCCGCCGGTGTGATGAAGATGATGATGGTGATGGTGATGGTGATGGTGGTGATGGTGATGATGGTGATGTGTTAGGAAACAATCACGCGCTGTAATCCACGCTCCTAATCCGCGTCAGTTGGGAAGTGGATCCCCCCACGAGACGATTACCAACACAATAATAGAAACATTTCAAAAAACGGGTTAACAGTCTCGCGTTATTACGCAGCGATCGTTATTCTGGGACTTTACGCGCGCGCGCGCTTGTGTTTGTGTGTTTGTGTGTGTGTGTGTGTGTGTGTGCGTGGTTCACCTTGCGGTATAAGACACACAAATCAGCTCGTTTAGCGCAACTTGATTGAGATGGAGAGCGCGTCGCGCGCGCTGCTCGTTACGTCACATGTAGGTCTGCCATGACGTGCGCGGCTCTGCGGCCACCTGGTCTCCGGGGTCTCTTGGCCGAGTCCCTCTCATGTGTGTGTGTGTGTGTGTGTGTGTGTGTGTGTGTGTGTGTGTGTGTGTAAGTGTGTTAACACACTGTTGCATGTCTCAGTGTGGCGCAGCGTTGCTCTGCAACCTCCCTCCGTGATGATGGGGGAGCATTCACGCACGCACACACACACACACACACACACACACACACACACACACACACACACACACACACACAGACTTGCCCAAATCACAGAGGCCACCATGGAGTTTATTTTGTCACAAGCCAATAAAACAACAACAACAACAACAATCACCCCCCCACACACACACACACACACACACACACACACACACTTATGTTCACATCACGGTTGACACCTCACTCTGCAGTGTGGAGTTATGTAGATTTGAACATTAATGCACATTACTGGCTTGATATCTTCTTCTCCTCCTCCTCATCCTCCTCCTTCTTTTGTTCTTGTTCTTGTTCTTCTTCTCCTTCTTCTTCTCATTCTTCTCCTTCTCCTTCTCATTCTTCTTCTTCTTCTTCTAAATGTTTTTTTCAGCATTGGAAAGTTTATGGACTAGAAGAGAGATACATATATAAGTTGTTCAACTTTTACACTATGTAAAACTATATATACCTCACCTACAACAGCATCTCTCTCTCTCTCTCTCTCTCTCTCTCTCTCTCTCTCTCTCTCTCTCTCTCTCTTTACAGCATAACGCTCCGTTTCTTTTCCTCATCTCATGGGTGTGTTATCGACTTCTTCTTCACGGTTC
>CM070096.1:18296266-18326266 GCA_036178185.1 Liparis tanakae
AAATATGTTAAAAATTTGCTCGAAAAAAAAAAAAAAAAAAAACTTGAACATATCAAAATAAAAATGCTCAGAAAATATTATGAGCCTTGAAAACAAAAAGCTCCGAGTTGAGTTTGGACGTACCTCACCGTAACCTCCCGTTAGCAGAGCAAGTCAAACCCACCAATAGAAACCCCTCGCCCATTCAGCAGCGTAAGCCCCGCCCACTACGTCCAAACTCACATCGTAGCTCGTCCTTTTGAGAGCGCCTTGTTTTTTTGTGTGTGAGCAAATGTTTTGATTTTGATTTTCAGCTACACATTCTAGTTTTCATCAGCAAAACTACCAATTAATCTACTTGCAAACGAGAAATTCCCTCTCAAAACCTTTTATTTTGGTGGTTGTTTGTGTAATAAAGACACAAATCTCTCTTCAGACTCCGTCCTCCGGCTGGAGACGTCAGTTGGCCGACGTCGTCGAACCCCCCGCGGCTACGCCACACTCCAAACATTGGCAGCCGTTTACTAAACACTGACTTCTGACTTTCATCGTGACATTTGCTGGTCACACACACTCCAGACGCCCCGACGCCGGCGGCAGTGGCGGCAGCAGCCTGGTCGCCATGGAGATGCCGCGCTGCGTGGGGGGGGGTACGTCACATTAATTCATGAATGTTGTCCCATCTTGTTTCTGCTTTTCCCTTTTTGGCTGAAAGGAAATCGAACGCCCGGCTAACGGCTCATTCCGCTACAATGAGCGTCCGACTTTGTTGTTTCCGAGCATCGAAAACCGCGCGAATCTTCTTGAAAATAGCTGGAACGTGGTCGCGCCGGGTTGCTAATTACGAGGAAAACAAATGAAGTGCTTTAATGATCTCTTCATTCTGTGGAAATGCCGCCGTCCGTGTGCGTGTTGACATAACGGACACTTATCTGCGAGGTTTGCTTCATATTACAAACAAACAAGAGACATTAAGGAGTTAATAAATGCCGGTTACGCGGCGCGATTGAATCTTCCTCCCTCGCTTTCCTCCCCGAGAAGCTATATTAGAAGTCGGCGGCGTCCCCGGCTTTGCACTCCGAGGTTTATTATCTCATCTCGCTGATCCTCGGAGTGCTTGTCAATTGCCGCTGAATTATAAGCTCTACACCTGCCTACATCAGTGAAATACAGGTGCCCCCCCCCCCCCCCCCCCGACTCAGTACGTTGCTATCTTTTCAGAGAAGAAGAACGAAAACCCTCCATACCTCTGGCTGCGCTCTTGAGCGTCTATTTTTAGACACTCCACTAACATATCTAAATGAATAGTTGTTTTTTTTCTTCACTCGAGTGGGTCCACCATTAGTCGGGAGCGCTTGCTTCTCAATTAGCCTCCCAGCTCGTTCAAAACACTGTTTCATATTTAATGGCCATGCTCAAGATGGAAATCTTTCGCGTTACGTTGAATTTTGGCTAATCTCAAAGAGACGTTTTGGTTAAATGTTTTCCTTCCCGATAAAACTACGATACTTGAACAACCGTATCAGATATCCCTTCACATAACTATGAATGGATGTAAAATGATTGCTTATTGATCATTGATGTATAAGAGGGGTGTTTGTAGGATTCAAAGGAGAGTTATGCCCCGGATATCCATGGTAAGAGACAGAATTTCAGGGTCATAGTGATATTTTATGCTCAATTGGAGACTATCGATGAGATAAAGATGAAGTTCAGTGTTAAATATACCATTTAATGTAAAATAAATATTATAATAATATATAGAAATGCAAAGAATAGAGCGATGTCGATAGATATTTGCTGTATTTCGAATCTCGCTCAATGGAGACACGTTAACAATCGTTACAGAGACTTACAGGTCGCTCCGTGCTTCATTTACTCAGAGCTAAACTCATCGGCTAACGTTTAACGCCAATAATGCCAAATTATTTGGGGGACTGAAGCCCTCCTAAAATAGGTCATAAAGAGAATGAATGTCTTATCTATTGAGATATCTACTTTTTTCCAGTATAAAATCGAGTTAATAAAATAACATGTTTAGCTAGCTCTGATCATTGCTGATAATTGATAGATCAAAAAGATCAAAAAGATCATTTTAGGCTAAGCGGAAGTATTTCCGATGTTTTTTCGATGGTATTACTAACTGGAAAAACGACATATACCCGTTAGCCGGAGCTGTTCTTCCTCCGACACGCGGTCAGGTTGTATGTCTGTAAGATTGTTTTGATCCGATTCTGAGGCGCCTTTCTTCACTGGAAGCTCCCAGGATATAAAGACTCTGCTCCCGGTATCTTAGCGCCGATATACGGTGAAAAGAGTCTTGGAGTTTCACACGTAATCTTCACATCTAATGAACGGAGTCGAGTCTCGTCTACTTTCTTCCAGTATAAAATTGAGCTAATTAAATAACATGTTTAGCTAGCTGTGATCATTGCTGATAATTGATGAGATAAGTTGATATCGGATCGGTGCATGAGAATGTCAAAAAGATAATTTTAGGCTGAGCGAAAGTATTTCCGATGTCGTTTCGATGGTATTAGTAACTGGAAAAACTCACGAACAATCTGAAATATTGAATATACACGTTAGCCGGAGCTGTTCTTCCTCCGCCTCCGACACAAGGTCAGTTTGTACGACTGTAAGATTGTTTTGAGCTCCCAGGATATAAAGACTCTTCTCCCGGTATCTTAGCGCCGATATACGTTGAAAAGAGTCTTGGAGTTTCACACATAAGCTTCACGTCTAATGAACAGAGCCGAGCCAGCAAATTACCTCCTTTATCTACGGAAGAAAGAAATGTGAGCCATCGTGCAGCAAGATGACAGGAACAAAAATACTAATTAAAGCCGGATTCCCTTGGGAACTGAACAAATACAGTATAGTGTATATGTATGATACTTACTAAGGCCCTACATGAGCACTAAAGGACAGCTAAATACTGCCATTCATTTTTTGGTCAATAATAATAATATAAAACCATATAGGGCTTGTTAAAGTTTGTTTTTTTGTTACATTTATACATCGTAGACACTTAGCTACGGGGAGCATTTGAGGGTTAAGTGTCTTGCTCAGGGGCACATCGACCAGGGCGGGGATCGAACCGACAACCTTCCGATTGGAAGACGGACCTGCTGACCACTGACTCACAGACGCCCCGACATTTCTACTATTCACTGTAAAGCAGGGTTGTCAGACTCATTTTCACCGTGGGCTACGTCAGCGTCATGGCCGCCCTCTTAAAGGGCCGGTGTAACTAAAGCGCTGTACAAACTACTCCTGAACATATTGTTAAATAACTCTCTTTGTATGTGACTATCGTTTATTTGAGTGTAGGAATAGCCTACATAAGAAAATGTCCCTAATATTATAACATACAGCCGTTTAATTTGAAACCTTCAAAATAAAAGCACAGGATATTTTTTTACTCTCTATATTTTTTTTTCTTACATCGAGAAAAGGTGATCACGTGACTTTCAGGGCATCAGCGGGCGCATAAAATGAAGTGACGGGCCGGATTTGGCCCGCGGGCCTCGTGTTTGACACCTGTGCTGTGAATGGGAATGTAGCATGTGTCCGATGGCATTTTAAGTATAAGAGATGAAATCACCTGTATTCCCATATTTCATATTCATACGAACGTCCGTCTTCAATAAGTTAAGAGCGTCTTGGCTTTACCGATCCCCCCCCCCACCCCCACCCCTCCTCCTCCTCCTCCTCCTCCTCCTCCTCCTCCTCCTCAATAGGGAACAAAGAAAGTGTTGAAGATCAATTTCATTCCACTTATAAAGTGTATTCAGCCGGTGGTGACATGATGCATTAGAGAGCTTCAGTGCGTAAATATCATTGAACAGTAGCCCCCCCCCAACACACACACACACACACACACACACACACACACACACGTCTGTTCCCGCTGACTCGGGATCGCAACGATTTCCAATGCAGCTCCGGAGAACATTCTAACTCACGTTTGTCGCGGCGCTGCCGTTGAATGAAAGTTGATATGTTTCTTTTTTTTTGAAATGCTTGTGGAGCTTTTTGATCTCGGCGAAGACGACAACTAAAGCAAAGTGTGAGCAGAACGAGTTTCTAGCCGGGCGTAATGAAAACACGCCGGAGGGGACGCGGACGATGGAAAAGGGAAAAATCAAAAAAATGTACGCCTCCTAAACGGAAAGTCCAGAGGGAGCTCGACCCGTCCTGTCCATGAGCCTCGCGGTTCCTCCAATCAGAGAAGCTCGAGCATTATGACCAGATTATTGTTCGGGTGATCTGATGGCCTCCACGAAGGTCCGGAGGATCGATAACCAATTACGCAACGCCTGTTGTGTAACGCCTGTTGTGTAACGCCTGTTGTGTAACGCCTGTTGTGTAACGCCTGTCACTCTGTTTCCTTCTCGTTTTCACTGTTTCAGCCTTTAGCCTATCAAAAAACAACCCATTATTAACCGGTGTTATTGTGATTATTAAGGAGTGGGTCAGGCTGCTCTCTTGATAGGAGCCGGAGTGGAGATGATGATAATCTAATGGAGAGAGAGAGAGAGAGAGAGAGAGAGAGGAGAGAGAGACAGACAGTGAGAGAGAGAGAGAAACAGAAAAAGTGAGAGAGATGGGGGGAGAGAGTGAGGGAGAGAGAGAGACAGAAAAAGTGAGAGAGAGAGACAGACAGTGAGAGAGAGAAACAGAAAAAGTGAGAGAGAGATGGGGGAGAGAGTGAGGGAGAGAAAGGGAGGGAGGTAGAAAGGAAGAAGGAAAGAGAGAGAGGGATGAGAGGGAGGGAGGGAGAAAGAGAGGGAAAGGTAGACATGGAGGTAGAGAGAAAGTGATGGAGAGAGATGGATAGAAAGAGAGGGAGGTAGAAAGGAAAGAGAGAGAAGGAGAGAGGGAGAAAAAGAGAGGGAGAGGGAGAGATGTAGGTAGAGAGAAAGAGGGAAGGAGAGGGAGGGAGAGAGAGAAGGAGGGAGGGAGAAAAATAGATGGAAAGGGAGAGATGGAGGTAGAGAGACAGGGATGGAGAGAGAGGGATAGAAAGAGGGAGGTAGGAAGAAAGAAGGAAGGAGAGAGGGAGGAAGAACAATAGAGGGAAATGGAGAGGGAGAGATGGAGGTAGGAAGAAAGATGGAAGGAGAGAGGGAGGGAGAGAGAGAGGGAGAAATAGAGGGAGAGAGGGAGCCTGCGGCGGGACGTGACTCATAATGACGATGTCGGTCCCGTGGAGTCGCGCTACGAGACGTCGTGGGATCTGACGTTCTGGTGTGAAACGTAATCGTGTCGGTTGGTAATCGATGAGAAGCTGATCTTGAGCTTTAAGATGCTTCAAAACACTCGGATAACGCGTTTAGATGGAGGAGCAGTCACACCCAGAGTGTGTGTGTGTGTGTGTGTGTGTGTGTGTGTGTGTGTTGAGATATTTCTTGGACGTCTTCCCTCCGTCTCTCTGACTTCTTACGCCTCGTGCTGCTGATGCTGAGGCGCCGCTCACTGGGAGGGAACGCGCTGAGGAATCAATACGCCGACCATCGTCTCTGAGCTGAGGCTACGGACAGCAGCTCCAAACCGATCGGCCCGGATCAATACCCCCCACACACACACACACACACACACACACACACACACACACCGGGCCCCGAGTCCAGGAGGAGAGGCGTCCTCTGACTCTCACACACAAGAATGCAGATGCAGCCATGAAGCTGAGGTGGCTCAACCTAAGGTCCCAACACTGATAGCTCTTTTGTTAGCCCCGTTAGCCCCGTTAGCACCGTTAGCACTATTACGCTGCGTTCACACGTGAGTTAAGAATAATTAAGTTAAGTTTTCTCACTTGACTATTTGTTCGCTTTTTGCGTCATTCGCTTCATTCCAGCCTCAGAAGGGGCGGGGCTTATCTCTGTGGCTTATCTCCGTGGAAACAGTTATCCTCTCCTTCATCGACCATGAAGAACTAACTACTAGTTCTGCTTCATACTTGTTGAAAACCTCCCACACACGTCTGAACATCTACCGCCCTCGTGTTTGGGTTCTGAACATAAATATTATATATAAATATATATATATATATATATATATCCCTTAAAGGGACAGCGATCCATAATGTGACTCCCCAGCCTTATGAAGAGCCGAGTTTCCCACATTACATTTAAAGTGCACCTTTCAGTCCCTTTCCTCATCTCCACATGGAACATATTGAGATTTAAATTGATTTTAAATTGGGACACACACACACACACACACACACACATTGCAGGCGTGGAATAAGACATCATATCCACCATGACTTTGTAAGTACGCTCTCATATTCACTCGCTCTGAACACATTTAATTTAAAAGTATATCCTGTGGCGACCCAATAGTATGAATAAAGAATCGCTATGTTTAGAGAAACTATTTGTTTGCTCTCTTCTTTTAAACGATCGACTTCCTGGATGACGGTGAACGGTTATTACTACTTAATAACCCCCCCCCCCCCCCTCATGTCCACCCCACACATCTAGAAACAGGGGCGTCTGCTTTACTGCCTGCAAGGTTCTTATTGGAGGATAATAATGTCTGAGGTGCCCAGCAGGTGCCTGAATATAAACCTTTTCTAATAGAGCAATTATTCTCAAACAAAAAGGTCACCTCGGGCGTGACGACGGCCCGGAAATCAATAAAGATCCCAATTACGAGCGGAGCGCCGGGGCCAAATGTTTGCTCTCCCGTCGCCAGCTTCTCCAGGAGAAGATCAGATTCCAAGGGAAGCTCGTTTCCTCCGTGAGATTAAATTACCACATTTTATTTCAAGAGACTCTGCTTCATCCTCTTTCTTTTATCTCACAAATATCCTTTTATTCTATATCCTTCCTCCTAAGAGCATATTCTTCTTCTTCTTCTTCTTCTTCTTCTTCTTCTTCTTCTTCTTCTTCTTCTTCTTCTTCTTCTTCTTCTTCTCCACCTGATTTAATGACTAGTTTTCTTCTCCTTCTTCCTCTTCTTTTTCTCCTCCAGCTGATGTATTGACTTCTTCTTCTTCTTCTTCTACTTCCTCCTTCCTCCTCCTCCTTCTTCTTCTTCTTCTTCTTCTTCTTCTTCTTCTTCTTCTTCTTCTTCTTCTTCTTCTACTTCTTCTTCCTCCTTCTTCTTCTTCTACTTCCTCCTTCCTCCTTTCTTCTTCTTCTTCTTCTTCTTCTTCTTCTTCTTCTTCTTCTTCTTCTTCTTCTTCTTCGGTGGTAGATTCTTAAGCCTCCATTGAGCCGGGAAATCTGAAATCCTGAACTCTTTTTTTTTAAAGAGGGACCTGAGAGTAAATTACACGTCCACAAAATCAAGACGGGCAATTCAAATATTCACAAAGACATCGAAAATTATCCTATTTATTATTAGATATATCAGCTGATTGTATATTGATTTTTTTTTTTTTACATTCCAGTCTTCTAAAACTGTTTTTCACCTTTTTTAATTTATTTATCTATATTTTAATTCAATATTTTGATTATTTCAATTACAAAATGTCACTGCATTTTTATTTAGAAATATTTCTCCATCGCCGTTCTTCACCACGGCGTCTCATAATTCTTTGAATTTCACAATCCTAAACTTTCAAGTAATTTCTGCACTACCTACCGCCACCTACTGGCACAAAAGAGTATTACATTACTAATCCAGCCGCTATTATTATTACGCGCTGAGATTCTCAACGCTGGATTTTTTTTTTTTCGACGACTTAATAATATACATTTTTCGGACCGATTAAGTGAAATTGGACATTCTCGCCACTTCTAGACCAACCAGAGTTCAGCTCGGAGCGTTTCGGTCCTAACCTGAGCTTTTCTGTTTTCTATCCGTCTTCTATCTCTCAACTCCTGGTATTCATGAAGTTTGAGTTGTTTTTTTAAACATTCTCGCCCGACCCTCGACTTCACGCTCGCATCGGCCGTTGAATGACGGCTTCTTCCCCGACGCGCCGCCTCCGATCGAGAATTACTTTTTCTTTCTTTTAGAAAATTGCACTCTATACCGAAGAAAAAAACAACGCGCCCGGGAGGGGAATTGCACTTCTCGCTCTTCTTTTGTCTTTGACATTTTGAGGAGCGTGACGAAGCAACGCTCCCCCACTTTATTACAGACGGCGTCCAGGGTGGTTGAAACGAGGTGTGTTGTGTCCACACGGGAGGCGAGAGGCGACAGGGAAGATGTGTGTGTGCCGCGTAATGTCCCCCCCCCCTTCTCCCCCCTCCCCCCCCGTCTAAATTGATTCGCTCGTGGGCCGGCCGCTCGAACAAGACGCCGTTAGATTTTAGTGCGAGTCTTTTTTTTTCCCTTCAAGGTCGCGGGCCGAAGGAGCATCGCCGCCGGGCCGAGCCCCAAGAGGCGCCGCGCTCGTGTGGTCATGTGACCGGCGGCTCGGCTCTGGTTCTGTCTGCGTCGTACAGACGGACCTCGAGAAGCAGCCGGTCCTTATCAAGCGTACGGCACGTTTGAGTATCGAGTTTCAGTTTGTGCTTCGTCATGTTCCTACATTTCTTTTCTTGGGGGGGAATGAAGTCGACAGCTACGCCGCCTACGGCCCGATCCATCCTCCTGAGATGGATGGGTTGTTCTTTTCCCTGCGAGGAGAGGAATAGTCCCCGCGTTCCTCTCGGCCGGTAAGCGTGGCGCCCGGCGGACAACGCTCCGCCGAGTTGGCGCTCGAAGATTTTTTGCTCCCGGGGACACGGAGGGTTGTGGAAGTTCACGTTCCACCACAAAATTGACAATAACTACTAATAATATGTTGAACTGTATGTTTTAGAGGTTTTTTTTAAGCGCTACGACGCTCTTATTTTGAAACATTCCTGCAGTTTATTTTGAAGGCTGACCAAACGAGACATTTTTACGACTCTTTTGTAAACATAATCCAAAGGATCAAAAAGAAAATTTGCGATGATGTACGACAAAAAAGTGCCGTATGTACTCTGATAGTCTTTCTGTGTACATGCTACACTCTGTTGATAGTAGTACACGCAGTTCTTCATCACTCACGTGTACTTTTTCTCGCTCTCAGACTGAAGTGTGATACTGAACAGTCTGGCGGCGGGGGATGGTACGCGCCCATGTGTGTGTATGCGGACGTCAATATGCACAAACTAAATCTGCCTAACAAGGTTTTTAGTTCTCTCAGACCGGAGTCGATAGCGGAGGAAGTGAACGACTCGAGGGCGAAGACATCGATTGGGCTTTTTTGGTCAATTTGTCATCCAATTACACCGATCTGCAAACGGCACTGTTCAAACTCACAGGCGGAGATGTAGTTCATTGCGAGACGTGAACCGTCGTCTCCCTCGTCAAAGCTACGCACTTTTGGAACTTCCTATAGTCTTCTGAGAATTCTTACGTGAATCCAGTCTCGATACCAATTGGTCAAACGCTGCAGCTTGGTAAATGCCCCAATAAAACCCATCCAAGTCGGTATTGGGTTGTCCCGGCAACTGATAATCTAGAGACGCGAGAAAAAGTCAATTTTAGGAAACAAACACACGACTTTCACCCAGGAGACCTAAAGGTATTTCACTTACTTTTGTTCAGGAACTTATTTCACTGATGTTCCAACTAATATTAGTCACCACGTCAATTTGTTCAAAAATATAACTTTTTCAAGATTTTAAGGGGGTGACTTGGTAATAATAACAATAATCCATGTAATTAATATAGTGCTTTTAAAGATAGATATATTTAAGATACTCAAAGACACTTTTTCAACTCGGGGTCAAGCGTCTTGCTCATCAACTCGGGCGGGGATCGAACCGACAACCCCCTGATTGGAAGACGGTCCTGCTATCCACTGACCCACAGTCACCCCTATGTGGTTGTATTCATATAAACGTGTAATTGGTCCAATGCTTTTGCTTAAGCTTCCAGATGAAGCGCCGTATCTGATGCGTAGAATAAGAACGTTATCATGTCTTTTAACTTGTGAACTGAGTATTTAAAAAATCTATAGTTAGCGTTTACGTCGGCGTTTGAACCTTTGGGTGAGAAGCGTCTCGGAGCCTCTTCACAGCGAGCGTTTACCTTTTTTTAATACTCGACTGACACATTATCTTCATCATGGAGAAGATTGACCGCCGCTCCTCGCCTCCCCCGTTCACATCGGTGGCGCCATGACGCACCCCCTCTCCTCCAGAGACGCTCCATCGACCCTTCTTTCCATTGTGGCTTTCTCTGGGGCTATTTTCAAGTCCAGCCAACATAAAGGTGGGAGGAGGAGGAGGAGGAGGAGGAGGAGGAGGAGGAGGAGGAGGAGGAGGGGGAGGCGGAGGAGGAGGAGGAGAAGAAAAATGTTTCCTCATGATGCATAATATATATATATATATGATGCAAAATATATTCTAAGTGTGATGCAGCAGGGTTTATATATATATATATATATATATATATATATATATATATATATATATATATATATATATATATATATATACGTATATATATATATATACAGTATATATATACAGTATAAATATATATATATATATATATATATATATATATATATATATATATATATATATACGTATATAAACCCTGCTGCATCACACTTAGATGCCGTTTCTTGGTACTTAATGTGTGTGTTTGTGTTCCATTGTGTGTCTGGAGCTCTGCGTTTCACCGTCTCCTGGCTCATTATGCAAATGAAGTTCTCTTCAAACGAAACGCCCACCAGGTGGAGGACAAAAAAGGTGAGGCTGGAATCGAGGTGTGTGTGAGTCACGCACCGCCTTCCGTCTGCATCCGGTCAACTCTACTGCCCGACTGGGTCGCTGGTGGCTTTTGCTCGTGATATAAACATATACATATATATTTTGGCGCGTTCTGCAATCGTCTGCTGGGCAAAGTGAAGTGCCGAGATGTGGATCTTTGTGTTGGGGAAGAGGCAATGTGGAGGAACTGTAGAGCGGTGTGCTGTCGGAGCCGTGTGATTATCGAGCCTGTAATCACCGGCTGTAAGTAGTGTGTAGACCAGCTGGAGGATGCAAAGCATGAGGCCCTCTGATTGGCTCTCGAGGCGTCTTACTATGCTGTGTGTGCTGCTGTCAACACATTTTGTAGATGTCAATTCAGATTTTTTTGTTTTTATTTAAACTTCTTTGTGTTTTCATTCCTACC
Organism: Liparis tanakae; assembly: GCA_036178185.1. Taxonomy (NCBI): domain Eukaryota; kingdom Metazoa; phylum Chordata; class Actinopteri; order Perciformes; family Liparidae; genus Liparis; species Liparis tanakae. Next base: position 18,307,367 of record CM070096.1, read on the forward strand.
TTTTTTACTTTCACAATTGTCTAAAAGGTGATTTTTTTTTTCTTCTTTTCTTTACTTTTGCAGCCTTTTCATCTTTCAAAGATAAATGCACGGATTGCTAAATTCCATATTGTATGATTGTGTATGTGTGAAAAAAGTATATGAATAAATTACAAGTGAATAATAATAGTGAAAGTAGAACACACAATTTAAATTACCTAGTTCTTTACCCATATGTTATGATATAAAAATAAAATAATAATAGAAATAATTGTTCTATTATATATATATATATATATATATATATATATATATATATATATGTGTGTGTATTATAACAATTGTTCCTATTATACTTTGTTTTATATAACATTTTTTACCAATTTAATATATATATATATATATATATATATATATATATATATATATATATATTCATATTTATTAACACATATTTATTTATATATATATATATAAAATATATATGTATATTATATAAAGACGTAGATATTTTTAAATAATGTTCCATTTTATATATATATATATATATATATATATATATATATATATATATATATATATATATATATATATATATATATATATATACATGACATCACCCGTAGGCTCACACAGCTCGGTGACTTTCAGCTCTACGTCTGAATCAATGTCTCTTCAGCTCCACTAGAGCAGCAGGTTGGCGGTTCGTCTCGTTTCTCGAAGAGTCGAAATCAAAGTAGGGACTACATTAACGTCTAATGAGTACCAGAGCTGCGCTGACCTTGGACCGCTCTTATTTTGTACACTTCTAATTGCTCGCTGGACCGTTATGCCCGTGGATGCGGTTGCTAAGCAATTAGCGACAAGAGGGCACAAAAAAAAGTCTGTATAGTTTTATTAAACAACAAACAGCAATTAGCCCTTTGTGATTTCTCTCTGTCGGAGGGGCGTACCAACGACTCGGATACACAAAGACAAAAAAAGCACTTTGTGCCGCGTGTGCAGACGACTATAATCACGGCCCGAAGTACACACACAAAATACACACGTGTGTGTGAAGTGAATGCTCGACAATTATTGGATAAATATAGTGCTTAAAGAAAACTTTTAAATCAATACCTCTTGCGTGCAAAGCACCCCCACCCCCACCCCCTCCTCTCCCCATTTGGGCTGCAGCAGTAACTACAGGTGGCCAGATGAGTGAGGGTGAGCTGTGGAATATTTGTATTGTGTGTGTGTGTGTGGCTTTGACGGCGTTGCCGTGGAAACGCGACAAAAAAAAAGGCTGCACAAGTTGATGGGTGGGGTGGATGGAAATACATCTTGTATTTGTGTGTGTGTGTGTGTGTGTGTGTGTGTGTGTGTGTGTGTGTGTGTGTATACACACACCGCCGCTCGCACTAGGAGACTTTTTGATTTATTGAAAATATAAAATTCTGAATGAATGCTTTCTTCTTCTCTTTTTCTCCCCACTGGTCCACTCTGGAGAACAAGATGGATGTATTTGAACATCCACTGGGACCCAGTCGTGTCCCTAAAACATTCAAACACCCATCAGTACCCGGGTCCTCCTATACCTCCCACAGAGGACCCCCCCCCCCCCCCCCCCAAGCTGTGAAACGTATTGTCTTGAAAGAAATATTTGTATTATTCTTGAAGAAAAGACATTTTTCACGGCCGGGACACTTCAGCCGAACATTACGCCGGCGATAAGAGGCCGGGAGTCTATTCTTTCTACATGAGCGTTTTGCAGAAAGCGATAAAAAGAAAACAGCAGGCCTGGAATACATTATCCTGGGTAAGCATCAACAGGAGCAGCCGCCTCTGTGTTATTTTTTCTTAGTAGACCCCCGCGCCCCGAGGCAGCGAGTCGTGGGGCGCGGGGTCGGCCATGCTGCATATTTGTTTTCCACAATGCCAATTTTTGTTGGGGGGCGGGGTCAGAGCGGCACGACGAAGTGTCGCGTTGTCGTGGAATGAAGGCTGATGAATAAGAGCGGGAAAGGAAACGATATTTCTTTTTTTTGGGTGAATTGTGAGAGATGCGGGGCGTCGTGAATACCAATGGTGGCTCCGCCCTCCTCCTCTTCTTCTGGGTTTCTGTAGTCTCCCCAACTCCGCTCCCCCACCGCGGCTCGGATTACTTTTGTTGTTGTTTACATGCTGTAAAGTGAGGCTGAGGAGCACGAATTAGTCCTGAAAGACCAGAAAACGAGTCGCCATTTATTTATCGTGAATCCCCAAAATTAAGAGAATTTAAACGATTTTTAAGCATTTTTTAAGCAATTTTAAGCATTTATGTGTCTTTTTTTTTAAAAGTAGCGTTCGCCAACAAGAGGCTCAAACCAACGAGTCCAGTTAGCTGAAGACGTGACGTTTAAAAGATTTACATGCAAGTAGATGGACTAATTTCACATGTTTATTTCAGTTACTCCCCGTTTACTTCTTCTGGGTTTCTCCACCACCGTGTCTCGGATCACTTGTGTTGTTGTTTAGATGCTGTCAAGTGAGGCTCGAATGACCAGTAAACAAGTCACCATTTATTTTTTGTTATTTTAAAATCATAGAAATTAAGAGAATTTTAAAGATTTTTTTGTTGCATTTATGCATTTTTAAGCATTTATGTGTCTTTTAAAAAAAAGTGGTGTTCGCCAACAAGAGGCTCAAACCAGCGAGTCCACAGTTAGCTGAAGGCGTGACGTTTAAAAGATTTACATGCAAGTAGATTTTCAGAGATGGACTAATTCCAAATGTCGATTTCAATTTCCAGCCCGGCTTTCTTCTTCCGGGTTTCTGTAGTCTCCCCAACTCCGCTCCATCACCGTGTCTCGGATCACTTGTGTTGTTGTTTAGATACTATCAAGTGAGGCTGAGGAGCACAAATGACCAGGGAAAAGTCACCATTTATTTTTTGTTATTTTAAATTACAAAAAATTAAGACGATTTTAAAGATGTTTTTGTTGCTTTTATGCATTTTTAAGCATTATTGTGTCTTTTCAAACAAGGTGGTGGTCGCCAACAAGTTGCTCAAACCAACGAGTCCACAGTTAGCTGAAGGCGTGACGTTTAAATGATTTACATGAAATGATTAAACAAGTCAGTAGATTTTCAGAGATGGACAAATTCCAAATGTCGATTTCAGTTTCCCGCTCGGCTTTCTTCTCCTGGGTTTCTGTAGTCTCCCCAACTCCGCTCCTCCTCCGTGGCTCGGATTTTTCTTTTGTTTTTTGTTTGCCGTCACAAATCTATTTTTCGTTATTTTGAAGTCAAAACAATTATGTAGATCTTCAGAGATGGACATTTTCCGTTGGGTTTTCATTAGTTTTAAAAAACTACATGACACTAGAGTTGTTTTCCATCATTATTTGCATGATTCAACTTTTTAATATGGACTTTTTTGCCCTTATTTGACCGTAAAGAGAGGAAGAAAGAAAGAAAGAAAGGGATCACGGGTAGAGAGAGAGAGAGAGAGAAGAGGTTGTGTCACATCCTTCAGAAGCCGTCCTTTTACAATCTTCTTCTCATTGGGTAATTGATGAAGACATCTCGTCTGGCATATGTAGTTTGATAAGTGCGCTGCTCTTTTAACAGCGGTGAAAGCCGGAGCTGATTGAATGGAGCTCAGACGCTTCCGACGAGTCCTTTTAACTTCCCCTTCTTTGTTTCTCGAACACCTCCTCGACTGACGAGGCGGCGGCGGCAGAACGCTTTGTCCAAATGACGCCGGCGGCGCCGTGCGCCACTAATTACCTGCGGAACACACATCGTGCGGTCCCCGTCAGGAGCGACGAGGACGAGACTCGCGAGAGCATCGACGTAAACCGTGGCCTTGGTGGTCAGTGCGATGTACACACACGGTGTACACACAAGGTGTACACACACGGTGTACACACAAGGTGTACACATGATGTACACACACGGTGTACACGATGTACACACAGTGTACACACAGTGTACACACACAGTGTACACACAACATACACACACAACATACACACACAGTGTACACATGATGTACACACACAACGTACACACATGATGTACACACACGGTGTACACACAATGTACACACACAATATACACACGATGTACACACACAGTGTACACACAATGTACATACACAGCGTGCACACACAACGTACGCACACAGTGTACACACGATGTACACACATGGTGTACACACACGGTGTACACACACAATGTACACACATGATGTACACACACAGTGTACAGATTTGATGGACACGCACAGTGTACACAAACAATGTACACACACAATGTACATATTTAATGTTCACACATGATGTACACATGGTGTACACACACAATGTACACACACAATGCACACTCACGATGTACACACACAATGTACACACATGACGTACACACATGACGTACACACACAATGTACACACAATGTACACACACTTGTGTAGGTGGCCACTGAGATGCTCTCTCTAAAGTCCGTGAGGCGATGCCACTGAAGAGTCCGTCACCGACGAGCCGTAAAGGTCCCTCTTGGCTTCAGACGCACGGCTCAGGGTGGGATTGAGCACACACACACACACACACACACACACACACACACACACACACAGACACACACATCGCCAACAGGAAGTGATGCAATGAGGAGAAACTGCCTTCTCTTCTTCCTGCATTGTTCTCGTTTCCCGAAGAACACTCGACGAAACGGGAAAATACGTATTGATCAATCATGAGGGTGTGTGTGTGTGTGTGTGTGTGTGTGTGTGTGTGTGTGTGTGTGTGCATATCTTTGTGTGTGTCCCTCGTTCGGCCATGTCACAGAGGCTATTCCTCTTCAGCCATCGAGGCTCAACAGTAAAAAGAAAGACTGTTAATTTCCATCGTTTCCATGGTGACGAGGGAAAAAACACGGCATACGATGAGATCAGCCGCCTCTGCGTGATGTAAACGCGTCGTGAGCCCGGAGCGCTCTGAGAGCGCAAAGAGTCAACCCTATCGTGACGAACAACGACGTTCCCAAACGTTCCCAACCAGCTGGAGGGAAACGGATTTCCTCTCGGATTACGGTCGTTCCGTTTTTTTGCTTAACGCTGTAAATATAAACAGAGTAAAAACTAAATTAATCCGCGAGCTCGGGGCAACACAGTGAATGTTTGGGGAAGATTACTTCATGCTTGGGCTTAAAAATCTGAAATGGAAACAAGATGAAACAGAAACGGATTTTAAAAAGTGACGTTGTTGCTTTAAGGCAACAACACGATTGTTTATGTTTATTTACGACTTCCATCATTCACACGGGGCACAAACAGCAGTAAATGTGAGCGGACACTTATTTTATATGTTTATATGTCTACACGTCCTCTGAAACATAATAAAAATGCATCATCATCGTACGGGAACTTCATGTTTTTTAGGAGAGAAGATAAAGATATTTTAATACCCTAAAGGATTGTGGGTAATCAGACTCCAGGTCGTCTTTTTAAACACAAATTACACGCCGATAAACATTTCCCTTTAGGTTTACTCCCACAGCGCCGCGGCGGCTCGGCGCCGCTCGTCCTCCGGCGGAGAGTATTATGGGATGTTTCACAGGCGTGTGATTTAAGGGAGGGAGAGAGAGAGAGAGAGAGAGAGAGAGAGGTCAGCGGGCGGTTGGCGCCCTCCCACCACCTCTCTAATGGACTGGAAGAGATTCACTCGCAAATCAAACAAACCAGGCGCGCACACACACACACACACACACACACACACACACACACACACACACACACACACACACAGGCCAGTTGGAATTGAGTTCTCCGGGCCACGAGCGGCGAGCAGACAGCCCTCCTGCCGCCGCACGCCGTACGACAGCAAATAAATTGTCCATGTTGCGTTTGGATTTAATCGCGTTCCGGCGTCAACGCTCATCGACCCGCGAAGCAGGAAGTGGGAGGGGCTTAATGTTCTTTTTCTTTTTACGCTAAAGTCTGAATGGAAAAAGGGGCGTGAACCCAATCTCTACTTTTAAACCACTTAAACAATCAGCGAGGATTTGGGGTTTTGAATTTATTCTGCCCATATTTTTTTATTCTTTAAAAAAACATGAAGTTTTATTTGAGGAGGTAAGAAGAGAAGATTCCAAATCCGTTTTTATTTGAGGATTACGATCACATCTCTGTGGACATGGGGCTGAATATCTTTTCTCATAGGGGATTGAGACGAGTGAATTATTTGTATAATTATTATTATTATTAATAATCCCAGCCAGTCATCGGCTGGTGGAGCATTTATAATATAGTATTTCATAAAGAGAAACTACATTCATCTACTTTCGTTCTCACAAAATGACATGTTGGTGCAGAAAGGTAGTGTAACGTGTGTGTGTGTGTGCATATATTAAGTGTTACTTATTAATTAAGGTGTTCTGTTAATTGTAATTTAAGGTAGGAACACAAGTTCTCAGTAATCCTTGAACACAAGAAACTAATTAACGACTTTTTTTGCCAAATAATTATTTTATAAACTATTTTATTTTATAGGATTGAAAACACACTTTCTATTTCTTTCACGTCATCAGACCCGTCGTCCAGAGCTGTTATTGGAGAGACAGAGAGAGAGAGAGAGAGAAAGAGAGAGAGAGACACACAAACAGAAAAAGAGAGAGAGAGAGACAGACAGACAGAGAGAGGCAGAAACAGACAGAGATAGGGAGTGAGAGACAGACAGACAGAAAGATGGAGATAAACAGAGAGAGAGGGAGTGAGATACAGAGACAAAGAGACAGAAAGATGGAGAGAAACAGAGAGAGGGAGTGAGAGACAGACAGAGAGAGAGGGAGTGAGATACAGAGACAGAGAGACAGACAGACTGAAAGATGGAGAGAAATAGAGAGAGAGAGACAAAGAGAGAGACGGAAAGACAGAGAGAGACAGACAGAAGAGAGAGATTGAGACAGAGAGAGAGGGAGTGAGAGACATAGAGAGGAAGTGAGAGAGAGAGAGAGAGAGAGCTAAAGATTCGATGGCGGCTGGTTTCTGTTAACAGCGTGTTTGCGTCTCGTGGCTGTCAACGTGTCAGCCCCCCCCCCCCCCCCCCCCGCCGGCTGCTCGCCTCTCCGTGAATAAGTGCATGAATTAAAACCCGACTGACTCATCTGCTGTCATTCTCGTGCCCCCGCGATGCGTTCAGGCTCCCTCTGCGGCCCCGACGGCTGCTGCCGAACGCCACCAGCGGCGAGCAGACGCGGCGTGTGATTGAACCGACGGAAGATGCGCACGAAAGTAGACGAAAAAAAGGACGATTATTATTCATAAAGATGCTGCGCGTGCGTTGGCTCTCGTGTGGCGTTCACTGGGAATCTGAATTAATGACCTCCACGTCGTCGCCAACGCCGCAGCCCGGAGGCGTTATCGCCTCGGTGGGAGCGCACGGCGCCCAGCGCCTTGGAGACGAAGCTTTTAAAGATGCTCCGAGCCTTCATCTCCGGTTGTTAGAGCCTCGTAAAGGGAGCACAAATGGAGCACAAATGGAGCACAATTGGCGCACAAGTGGAGTACGAATGGAGCACAACTGGAGCATAAAGGGAGCACAAGTGGAGTACGAATGGAGCACAAATGGAGCACAAGTGAAGCACGAATGAAGCACAAGTGGAGCACAAATGGAGCACAAGTGGAGTACGAATGGAGCACAAGTGGATTACGAATGGAGCACAAGTGGAGTACGAATGGAGCACAAGTGGAGCACAAGTGAAGCACGAATGAAGCACAAGTGGAGCACAAGTGGAGCACAAGTGGAGCACAAATGGAGCACAAGTGGAGCACAAATGGAGCACAAGTGGAGTACGAATGGAGCACAAATGGAGCACAAGTGAAGCACGAATGAAGCACAAGTGGAGCACAAATGGAGCACAAGTGGAGTACGAATGGAGCACAAGTGGAGTACGAATGGAGCACAAGTGGAGTACGAATGGAGCACAAATGGAGCACAAATGGAGCAGTTACTCACAAACAACAAATATTGTTGGTTTAGATTCGGAAAAAATCCCAAATAAATGGTGTCCGGAGAAAAAAGAAGAAAAACAAGTTCGTAACCATAAACGTGACGAGCAGGTGAGCCACTCGGCTTCACCTCCCGGCTCCCTGCAGGCGGAGGTCGTTGGAGCTTGTACGCAGCACGTTGTTCACGGCTTGTAAAGTATTTCCATATTATTTGGGGGCGTTAAAATTAATTATGATTCACTCTTTTTTTCACGATAGAGTTCCCATAAAAAAAAAGACACTCGAGTTGAATGAGCGTCTCTTTCTCTTTCTTTCTGTCGCTCTCCACATGACGGACGGCCGCCGCGTCCTTGTTAGGGAAACTGGGGCGGCTGCATTTATGATGTCTTTTTTTTGCTATAATAATAATCGTGTTTTTATTAAATCTCACGGGGAGAGAAATCACCACATCTTAATCTTTTAAGCACCGAGCTAATTTTAGGCCTCTGCTCCGAAAATTGCATACCCAAAAATGTAAAGGCTTTATCTCTACAACCACTAGGGCTATTTTAATAATTTTTACATGTTTACCTTTTTTAATTTGTTTTTATTTTATTCAGACGAGTACATATCAGTCTATATGTTACTGGGTCAGAGTAAATGAAGACGGCACACGGAAAAAATATTAAAATGTCATGTCCGAATTGAGAAAAAAAAGCAATTCCAGGATGATTATGTTATATATAATTATATTATATATGATTATATGTTTTGAATAAGGCAGTTGAAAGGTTTAAAACTCTCATAAATCATATTACAATATGTGATGGAAAGCTTCTTAGGGGAAGGTGCAGATCTAAGATGTTAAAATGGGTCTTTAACATTATTAATATTATTATAACGGAGATCAGGACATATAATCATCTGCTGCTTCTGAAACGTCTTATGGTCCCCAAAAAAAAAAAGACAACATGCCTCTGGGTGAGTGTTCGACTAACTACCCGTGACTCGGAACTTGGCGGGGGAGGATTGATGGCTCCTCTTAAAAACACCAGGATACTTTTTTATTATTTTAGTTTGGACCTGGATGTCCATCGACAGTGTTATAGTCCCCCCCCCCCCTCCCTAAAAATGACAACATGTCTCTGGGTGCCCAAAAAACGTCTTGAATGAGTGTTCGACGAACTTCCCGAGACTCGGGATTTAGGAACCCGGCGGGGGAGGAATCCTCATGGACGGCTCCTCGTGCTCCGCGGGTCTTTACATGACGAAGAAACCACCAGGACACTTTATTATTATTTCATTTGGACCTGGATCCGTCGACAGCGTCTCGTACTTATTCTCTCTCTCGCCGCCACGTCTCGCTCGCGCCTCCAGGCTCCCGTCCCGCTCGGTGGATCTCCCAGCATCCTTTGCAAACCCGTTATTCATTATTTATTCCCGAGGCTCGTGTTGTAGCCCGGCTCTCATCCTCCTCTTCCTCCTCTTCCTCCTCCTCGTGGTCGTGTGTAATCACGCCGTCATTACACACGAGGTATCGGAGGCTAATGAGAGCGATCAGTGTTATAATTACCGATCAGAGGGGGGGGTCACCTTTACCCAGGGTGAATACTTCGTTATTATTCCTTCGCCGCCAGGAAAGAAGTCATTACATGATGTCTGAATCGTCTCATTATTAAATTAAATTATTTCGTCTCTTTCTTCTTCTTTGGTTTTGGGGGGTACCGGGGACTTTGTTTCCACGTCACTGCGTTCCCACGGAGATGTAGCGCTCTATACGGCGAGAAGAGAGCGATGCTTCCTGTCGCAGAGCGTAGAGAAAGATAGAAGAGGAGATAGAAGAAGAGATAGAAGAGATGGAAGAGGAGATAGAAGAGGAGATGGAAGAGAAGATGGAAGAGGAGATGGAAGAGAAGATGGAAGAGGAGATAGTAGAGGAGATGGAAGAGAAGATGGAAGAAGTTCATGTTGTTCTACTTTTTTTTCTCTTCTAGACCTCCAATCCCTCAATGGCCTCCAGGAACTAGCAACACACACACACACACACACATACACACACACATACACACCCACACACACCGAGGCCCCGGTTGTTCTTACCTGGCGGGCTATAGGTGTGCGTCATCCAGCTTCACTACCGCCTCGGTGTGTGTTTATTAATGCTCCGGCCGCGTGCCCCCCCCCCCCCCCCCCCCCCCCCACACACACACACACCCAGAGTACACGCTCGGCCTCGTGCTCTTCATCCTCCGTTGAACTAATTAGGAACGTATTAATCCTCCACTAATAGTTTGGAGCCCTGGAGTCGTCGTGTGTGTGTGTGTGTGTGTGTGTGTGTGTGTGTGTGTCTGACCGAGCGAGGCCGATGGAGGAAATATGGGGGGGGGGGGGCTCTTGGTAGTTTGGAGGTCAGCCCCCCCCTCCCTCTACAGAGTCGCTCGTTTCTGCTGACTGGACGCTTGGATATTATTAATATTGGATATTGAAATGCAGTCCATCTGTTTCTGTATTTCTTCTTCTTCTTCTTCTTCTTCTTCTTCTTCTTCTTCTTCTTCTTCTTCTTCTTCTTCTTCTTCTCTCCTGTCGTCCCGGGCTCCATTTCTATCCGTCTCATTCGTTTTGGGGGTTGATGGCCGCCGATGCCCGGGCTCATTAAGAATCCTCCTCCTCCTCCTCCTCCTCCTCCTCCTCCTCCTCCTCCTCCTCCTCCTCCTCCTCCTCCTCCTCCTCCTCCTGCTTCACGTCTCCTTGAGAACCGAGGTGCTGAGACTGACTCACGTCCGTCCTTGACTGACCCCCCCCCCCCTCCCCCTTTTCAGGAGTTTGCCATTCATCCACCACCATCTTTTTTCTCTTTCTCCTTCTCTTTCTTCCTCTCCTTCTTCTCCTTCTTCTTCTTCGTTGCTCTCCTTTCCGTCTGGTAGCTCTTTCTCTCTCTCAGTCACACGTTGATCTCCTCAGTCGCTCTTTCATTCCGTCCTCGTCTCATTTTTCGTAAAGTCGAGCCGACGATTCGCTCCCGTGGTAATCTCTCTCTCTCTCTCTCTCTCTCTCGCTCTCTTTTTTCCCCGTCTCTCCTCCTTTTTCTCTACTGACCATGCCCCCCCCCCCTGTGTGTGTCTCTCTGCAGGAGCTGGTGGGCAGCAACCCTCCGCAGAGGAACTGGAAGGGAATAGCGATCGCCCTCCTTGTCATTCTGGTCATCTGCTCGCTGATCGTCACCTCCGTCATCCTGTTGACACCAGGTACACGCTGCAGGGTGTGTGTGTGTGTGTGTGTGTGTGTGTGTGTGTGGGGGGGGGGCGGGGGGGTGCACACATCGCTCCGTTCACACGCCTTATTATTATGCGTGCACATGCCCCCCCCCTCCCCCCCCTAACCCCACTGAGGGTTTTCGCAATCAATCCCACCAGAAGCGAAGTGCATGTCGGTTCGTCTGCCCTTGTGTGTGTGTGTGTGTGTGTGTGAGTGTGTGTGTGTGTGTGTGTGTGTGTGTGTGTGTGTGTTTGCTGTGTCACCGACTGTAAAGTCCCAGTCCATCCCGGCGCACTTTATTTCCTTTCCCCACAGTAATGGACACATTTAGTGAAGGTCAGTGCCCCCCCCCCCCCCCCCCCCCCCCCGCCTCACTCAGGCCTCCTTTCATCTTCTTCTTCTCCCGGCACACGCTTACTTTCCCTCCCCGGACGGCTGCCATTTGCTTATTTTAAGGCCTTTCTTAGTTGTTTTCTTTTTTTTACAGAGTGACCTTCGAGGTTTTGGTTGTTGTTGTTGTTGTTGTTGTTGTTTCTCGTCGGCAACGAGCCATCTGTCTGTGTTTAGTCTCCCGGAGCTCCTGGATGTGGTTACCAGAGCCCAGTCAGTCAATGCAACTGCCAGTTAGCGTGTGTGTGTGTGTGTGTGTGTGTGTGTGTGTGTGTGTGTGTGTGTGTGTGTGTGTGTGCGTGCTCCGTAACTGGGTCTAACAAAGACAGCGTTTTTAGTCTCAGACATGTTGCGGTTCATGTTGCCGTGGCGGCGAAGCATCATGAATCAGCCTTCATCCATCAGCCTTCATCCCCCCCCCCCCTCAAATTAAATAATCTTTGTGTGTCAAAGTGTCAAAGCAGCGAGGCCCGGCCCGTTAAATGCCAGATCACCTCCTCCTGGCTTCTGACACCGCCCCCCTCGCGGCGTTCGGTTAAACAGGAGCTGTTTAGCGTTGAGGGGAGGGGGGGCACGGCAGGTGGCGCCTCCAGGTGGCGTCTCCAGCTTAATCCGTCCCCTCCGAGCCCCCCGAGTACAAACCGCCGTTCCGCTCCAGGCCCACCCGCCCATGTTTGATATAAGCTGTTTGCCCAGCGGTATCGTTTTGTGTATCCTGCGTCTTCGGGGCCATCAGAGCGCGCAAAGACGTCAGCGCGGATAAATTGGGTTTCCCGAGATGAGCTCCGGGATCCTCCGTGTTCCGTTCCTCCAGGAGACGCTTTTGTTTGAGCGGAGGAATTTATTTGACTTCTTTTAACCTATTTATTTAGGTTATTGTATTCGGGAAGGAGCGGTTAATTGAATCCCCCGAGGCGTCGGGAAGGCAGAAGCTTACCGGGAACATGCTGCGCTGGGTATTTAATCGCGGACGCAGAAAAACCAGCGGAGGATTCTTGAAAACAGACGACTCGGCAGTTTTGAGTCTTTTTTTTTTAAAGTCCTTCAGGAGTTTGGTTTCATTTGGACGTGAGGCTTTCTCTCTCTCTTTGTCCTCTCACACTGAACGGAGAGGCTTCGGCTTTCACTCGCTCGATGATCCGATGTTAGCCGCTCGACGAACACGTACGTGAACGTGTCTGAAATTCTCCCGAGAGACGAAATGACTGTCCAGTAGAAGTCCCCGAGCCACGAGATTGATTCATGCAGTCAACCTGGCATAGCGCTGCCATGACAACACTTTACTATCTCTATAGATCGCAGCAAACTTGTAACTGTAATGTGCTAAGATGAATTTTTTTTTGTCTACTTTTTTTGCGATCTTTTTTCTTTCCTTTTTTTGCGAATTTCTGAATGAAAAAGGTATTCTTTTTTTTAGTAACCATGTTTAGTAATGTAGAAAATGGTTGTTGAAAGGTGAATTATAGATCCCAGATGCTCAGCTATCGTACGGAGGCGAGTGGTTGCGATTGACGTGAACTGCACGAAATTGCAACGAAAAACTAAACTTTTCAGAAAAATTCGCCCAACGGAGAGTTACGAAATTCAATCGTCGTAGAGCTGCTCCTCCGTTGGTGAATCTGTGTGTGTCATGTTTATATATATATATATATATATATATATATATATATATATATATAGCCCCGCCCCCTATAAGGTGTGGATGAAGCTAATGACTCTCATGTGATTCGTTGAAAATGAGGGCGACATCTGATTGGTTGTGGGACGTCCTCAACAAGTATGAAGCAGAACTAGAGGTTAGTTCTTCATGGTGGATGAAGGAAGTGATAACTGTTTCCACGGAGATAAGCCACGGAGATAAGCCCCGCCCCCTCTGAGGTGCGAATGAAGCGAGTAAACTCACACGAGTAAAGCGTTGCGAATATTCCCAGCGTTACACTTCATTCTGCAGGTTTGGTCTGTGACGCTTTCAGTGCAACAGTTTATCTATTTGAGTCGAAGCTTTATCGCCCGACGCCGCCGATCCCTCCCGCCGGGCGTTCCACAATCTGGTTTCCGATCCTCCCCGAGAGGAGCGGCGGATGTTTTGAGTGGCGATGCCCGCTGGCTCTGGGATCAGCTGGTCATGGCTGAATGAAGTGGATTTGGAATATCATCCCTCTTTCTTTTTTTTCTTGTTGGAGCCGCTGCACCTGATGCACGAAGCACATTCATTAATAACTACATAATACACTGTTCTTTTGAAAAACGAAGTACCATTTGGCAGGTCATGTAAATGTTCCATAATGAAGAAATGTTCATCTTAACCCTTGTATGGTATTCGGGTCTGTGGGACTCGTTTTCATTTTTCATCAAAACAAAAATAATATGATTTATTATTTTTTCAAACTCAGACTTATTGGCCTTGGTTCATTTTCTGCGAAGAACATATATCAGACAAAATGTTCATCGACAGCCCACCGTAACCCCCCCCCTACACATTTGTATTACATACAGGGTGTTCGGTTCCACTGGACCCGGGCTAATAAAAGTATGGAAATTGTTGGTCCTGTGTCTGTCTTCCTCTTGTCTGGGCCTGCTGTAAGCTAAGTATGCTAAGCTAAGTATGTAAGCTAAGTATGTGTGTCAGTGGACATAACATCACATGTGACCATTTTTTTTACATCGTACAAGCTGGGACAGGAGCTCCTAAAGAGGAAACTGACCATGGTTGGAACGATGAGAAAAAACAGGTCTGAAGTCCCACCTCAATTTCTGCCTACAAAGAACAGGCATGTCAACTCGTCCCAGTTTGTTTACACAGCTGACACATCCCTGGTATCATATGTGCCAAAGAAAACCAAAAATGTGGTACTAATGAGTACACTACACAGGGATGGGAGAATCTGTGGCCTGGAGCATCATAAACCAGAGATGATTATGGACTACAATGCCTCAAAAGGAGGAGACAACTTGGACAAGCTGGTGTCTGCCTACAGTTGCAAGAGGAGGACCCTACGCTGGTCACTGGGGATTTGTCTTTGACATGATGGACATCTCGGTGTTTATTAGTTGCAGCCCGAAGTGTCATTGAGCAAGTGTCATTGCTCCCCGGGCGCGGTGCTTCACTGCAGCCCACTGCTCCTTCATAACGAAGGATGGGTCAAATGCAGACACGAATTTCCCCATTGTGGGATCAATAAAGTATACATTATTATTATTATTATTATTATTATTATTATTATTATTATTATTATTATTATGATCTGGATGGCATTGAACCCAGAGTGAATGAAATTCAAAACAAATTCAAATAAATAAGTCAATAGTTATGAACCACCTTGCTTTATTTGTACATTTGTTGAATATTGTCCACTCATATCTTGTTTGAAATTAGTTTTCTTGATTTGATCGACTACAAAAAAACACTATAGCACTTTAATTCATAATGTGTTATAACAAAATTAAAGGGAAAATATTAACCATATTTGCTGTTTATATTGCTCGTAATTGGGATGAAGAAAACATCTGTTCAGTATTTTAACATCAAATTGTTTGATTGTTGAATTAAAAGCCCAAAAATACAGCGGGTCCAACAGACCCACAACACCTGAGTAACAAAAAAATTAATACCATACAAGGGTTAATTTAGAAAAAAAAGCTTAATTTAATGCGGTTTCCTGTTGAGAAAATGCTGAGTGTGCAGAAACCACTTAACAGGGCAGTTGGGTCTGTACATGTAAATGTACCATCATGAAGTAATGTTCATCTTAATTTAGAATTATTTTTTTTATGGTAGATAGATTGTTATTTTAAAGCCCCAAAATCTTTGTGGTACACACACATTGATGGAGGAAACTTCATTTAAGGCTGTTTCCTGTTGAGGAAACGCTGAGTGTGCAGAAACCTGCAGCGACGAGTCTTAATTGCCTCTAAACCGTGTTTTCTAAATCTTAATTGGAAGGTTTGGACCTCAATTTCCAGGAACTCGTAAGACAGCTGTACCCTTACCGGAGATGTTTAGCATCTGCTGAATAAGAACAAATTGCACTATTTAACAAGGAAGTTGTGTCTCAATTTAGACTAAAAACAATCTGACGGATTCTTGTTTTTTCTAAATCTACTCCTGTAAATACCAAAGTGAAGAAATGTTCATTTTAATTAAGAAAGAAACCTTTTAAATTAGCTTTTCTTAAGGTAATAGATTGTTCTTTTAAAAATGGAGTAACTAAAAAGAAGAATACATCTTCGTCTTATACACACATTGATGGAGGAAACTTCATTTAAGGCTGTTTCCTGTTGAGGAAACGCTGAGTGTGCAGAAACCTGCAGCGACGAGTCTTAATTGCCTCTAAACCATGTTTTCCAAATCTTAATTGGAAGGTTTGGACCTCGATTTCCAGAAACTCACAACACAACTGTCCCCTTACCGGAGATGTTTAGCAGCTGCTGTTAATCAGCTGGACATAATGAAGAAACGTGCATTTTAAATATAGAAAAAAAACTTTTGAATGAGCTGTTTTTGTTATGGTATTAATTCATCTTTTAAAAACTGAGTTTAAAAAAAAGCCCACAAATCAGCGACGAGTCTTAATTGCCTCTATACCATGTTTCTCTAAATCTTAATTGGATGGTTTTGACCAAAGTGAGCGTGGTCAGAAGGCCGGGCGCCACTTATCTGTTGGAATAAGAATAATTTGCATATCTTAACAAGGCGGTTTGTCTATGATTTAGTCTCAAGCGCTAAAAACAAATCTTACGGGTTTTTGTAAATGTCATGTACCAAAATGAAGAAATGTAGAATTAATTTCGAGAAAAAAAACCTTCTGAATAAGTGGTTTCATATGGTAATCGTGTGTTAATGATTTAATTACAGACATGTCATTGGGGACGTTGAGCTTTCTTTTCTTTTTTTGCACTGAAAATGAGCCAAAGAGCGTATTATGAATGTTCCCAATTTAAATTCTTCAGTTATTGTGTCGCTGTAGTTTGACACATGACACATCGAGGTGAACCGTTTCTTAATTTATTTATTTTTGGTGGGGGGGGGGGGACGTGAGGAGGAGTTATGAGAGCGTGTGGCGTTTCTTGATGGACGCCGCCCTGCCCGACGGGCCAGACACTTTCTAACAGCTCCTGACAACCGCTTTGTTCTCACACACACACACACTCACACACACACACACACACACACACACACACACACACACACCTTTCCCCTGCCTTGACAACCTGTGTCTGCCGTAACTGATAGCTGCACATTGCTAAGAGGTCGGTCCGTTCTCCCGGTCCGATGTTCATCGGGTGTTTCTCAGACTGAGGGATGTCGGCGCCCGGCTGGATAGAAAACGGTTAATTAATAGTTTCGGTGCAGCTGGATGCCAGCAGAGTCTTGCATGGAGCTGCTGTCCACTAGTCGTTTATATTTGAGACGGCAAAGGGCAAAACTAAGAAATATGGTTTTGTCCCTGATGTCACGAGGAGAGAGGCAACACATGTCCCCATAATGTCCTCTAATAATTATTAGCCACATTAGCATTCATGCAGAGCTACATTTACATTCATGCAGAGCCACATTAGCATTTACGGAGAGCTACATTAGCATTCACGGAGAGCTACATTAGCATTCACACAGAGCTACATTAGCATTAATGCAGAGGTACATTAGCATTAATGCAGAGGTACATTAGCATTCCCACAGAGCTACATTAGCATTAATGCAGAGGCACATTAGCATTCCCACAGAGCCACATTAGCATCCACGGAGCGCCACATTAGCATTCATGCAGAGCCACATTAGCATTCACACAGAGCTACATTAGCATTCTCGCAGAGCTACGTTAGCATTCTTGCAGAGCTACATTAGCATTCATGCAGAGCTACATTAGCATTCATGCAGAGCTACATTAGCATTCATGCAGAGCTACATTAGCATTCATTCAGAGGTGCATTAGCATTCCCGCAGAGCTATGTTAGCATTCATGCAGAGCCACATTAGCATTCATGCAGGGCCACATTAGCATTCATGCAGACGTACGTTATAGTATTCATACAGAGCTACATTAGCATTCACACAGAGCTACATTAGCATTCACACAGAGCCACATTAGCATTCATGCAGAGCTACATTAGCATTCATACAGACGTACATTATAGTATTCATACAAAGGTACATTAGCATTCACACAGAGCCACATTAGCATTCCTGTGGATGGTGGTTCTGTTCACCTTGTGAATGCTGGTCCCAGACCGGCTGCCCTCCTTAACTCTGGACTGGCCTTCGGCCCGAAGGTCGGCACTTTTCTGGGGCGACGAATATACATTTTGCATTTTAGAATGACGCACTAGAAAGGATCGTCTTCTGCTGCTGACTTACTGTGTTTGACTGTCCAGTCAGACTCTGTGTGGAGAAGAGGCGGCGTGACATTAGCATATAAACGGATCACGTGACCCGCTGAGGTCGGCGTCGGCTTTTGTCAGACTGATTCAAAGTTTATGATCGCAGCGCTCTGTGAGGGGGAGATAGAGACTTAAGTACAGGAAAGGGAATTGCCTTCTAGGGATTATGCTATATACTGTATCCATATATATATTTTGATAGCCAGTTTTGTGGATTTACAAGAGGTGGCAGGAAAAATTATGCCTGTGATAATTTACCTAAACATGTTTTTATTTATACACTGTATATATTAAATATATGTGTTTATATATATATATATATATATATATATATATATATATATATATATATTTCTTTTTTATATATATATATATATATATATATATATATATATATATATATATATATATATATATATATATAAATATAATGTGGATATATAGACATTGATATACATATATATTTATATGAATCTGTATATTTATATAAATATATATGTATATATATATATTTACAAATGTATATATATATATATATATATATATATGTATAGATGCAAATGTCTACATAAATATTTATATACATCTATATACATAAACATTTATATATGTATTTTTATAAATATTTATTTATTTATATAAATGTATATATATATATATATATATATATATACATATACATATATTTTTTTATTTAAGCTATCACATGTATATTTATTTCTGCCACCTCTAGTAAATCCATGAAACTGTCTATCATAACTAATTTTTTTGTAATATTTGAATCACCATTCATCCTCTGAGCTTCGCCATCTGACGCGAGGCTGCTACTCATGTGCACTATTATGTTCCCTCCGTCTATATTTAGAGTCCCCGTCTGGTGGCTCTGATAATCACGCTCCGGCAGCGAGCAGAAGCCTTCACGAGGTGTTTGTTTTGTCCCCGGAGATGA
>CM070096.1:18328766-18418766 GCA_036178185.1 Liparis tanakae
AAGCTTCGGCGTCTGAGAACATCCATTTATTTCCGTTGCATTTAATGCAAAAATCTTTAGAATCCACAGCGTACTCTGGCTCGTTGTTTGTCTCGTGTGCAGCGGTGTCAATAAAGCTTTTTGAAGACATTATGTGAAAGGTGGAACGCATTACCACGATGGCCGAGAAAAGCTTTTACCGCCATGAGATCCTGGAGTGCAGTACGGAGTGAAATATATATTTTATTTTAAGTATACGGTCCGTGTCGATGTAAAGCGTTCGCTATTATATTTATTTTATATTTATATTATATTTCATTGTCGGTTTGAAAAAAATAAAAAGACAAAACGCCGATTCGGTCTTTTGATCGTTTTCGCCGAACATTAATAAAAACACATCGCGCCTCGCGGACCGCCGCCCACCTGAAAGCATTTCCATTATTCTGGGTTTCAGTTCTACCTCTTTCTGTTCATCCTCTTTCTGTTCATCCTCTTTCTGTTCTACCTCTTTCTGTTCATCCTCTTTCTGTTCATCCTTTTTCAGTTCTACCTCTTTCTGTTCATCCTCCTTCTGTTCTCCCTCTTTTCTGTTCATCCTCTTTCTGTTCTCCCTCTTTCTGTTCATCCTCTTTCTGTTCTACCTCCTTCTGTTCTACCTCTTTCTGTTCTACCTCTTTTCTGTTCATCCTCTTTCTGTTCATCCTCTTTCTGTTCATCCTCTTTCTGTTCATCCTCCTTCTGTTCTACCTCTTTCTGTTCTACCTCTTTCTGTTCATCCTCCTTCTGTTCATCCTTTTTCTGTTCATCCTCTTTCTGTTCATCCTCCTTCTGTTCATCCTTTTTCTGTTCATCCTCTTTCTGTTCATCCTCTATCTGTTCATCCTCCTTCTGTTCTCCCTCTATATATATATTTATATATATATTTATTATTTATATATTTATTATTTATATACATAGTATATAAAGATTACATTGGTTATTTATGTGTATATATATATATATATTTATATATATTATTTGTATTTATATATATATATATATATATATATATATATATATTTATATATATATATATATATATATTTATATATATATATTTATTATTTATATACATATTATATAAAGATTACATTTGTTATTTATATATATATATATATATATATATATATATATATGCCAGAGGTGGCAGGAAACATTTACATGCATAAATATATTTATATATATTTAATTTTTCTTATATATATATTTGTATATATATTTATATATAAAGATATTTTGTATTCTTATATATAAATATTGATATACAGTATATATATATTATATGTATAAAGATTACATCTTGTAATTATTTATATAATAGCTGCAGAAAAGATTCAATTGTCAATGTGTACCTCTGTACCTCTATTTTATTCTCAATATTACACAAAATCAAAACTTCAGACTCAGAATGCTGTCGTGAAGTACAAAAAACTTCCTGTTGTATTGTCCAAATAATGTAAAAAGTCTCCCCCCGCCGTGCGTCTGGAGGTGGGAGGAGTCACATGGGCAGCAGGAGAGGCTGGAGGAGACTGGAGGAGAGACTGGAGGAGAGGCTGGAGGAGAGACTGGAGGAGAGACTGGAGGAGAGACTGGAGGAGAGGCTGGAGGAGAGGCTGGAGGAGAGACTGGAGGAGAGGCTGGAGGAGAGGCTGGAGGAGAGGCTGGAGGAGAGGCTGGAGGAGAGGCTGGAGGAGAGACTGGAGGAGAGACTGGAGGAGAGGCTGGAGGAGAGGCTGGAGGAGAGGCTGGAGGAGAGGCTGGAGGAGAGACTGGAGGAGAGACTGGAGGAGAGACTGGAGGAGAGGCTGGAGGAGCACCGGCGGGTGAAATGAAGATGAAATGAATCGCGGGAGGAATCTGCTTCTAAATCCGCTCGCCCGGTCCGATGATCGGAAGTCGCTCCGCTGTTGATCGTGGGCCCCGTGGGAGCCATGGCAACGCTCCGCTTTGCTATTCCACTCTAATGGAGCTCTCTCTCTCTCTCTCTCTCTCTCTCTCTCTCGGCTGCCGTTTTTCTTTTTACTCTTAAAGGTGAAGCGTTGAAGGCTGCAGAAAGAAGTCTCTGAAGCGCAGGTGGTGCTTTCTAAAGAGCGGTGTCAAGAGGAGCGTTTCATATGATATGAACACCCACAGCTGGACGATGCTTTGTAGTTTTCTTTAACTTTATCGCAACATAAAGAGATTTTATTTAACCTCGAGTTCTCCCCTTCGCAGGTGAAGACGACCACCTGGCTCTCAAGCGCAAGGTGACGGTCGCGGACCTCTTCAGGAAAGACTTCAAGGTTCACGACCCCAACGCCAAGTGGATCAGCAGTAAGTCTGAGGAGCTGGACGTGGACATGTTGCTTTAAACGTTATTATTAGAGACGGATACTTCCACCTCTATTTGCCATTTCCACCATTAGAAAAGACAAAATAAGTGGATTTTTTTAAATTATTATTTGTTTGGATGTATTCAAATAAAACATATTCATGAATAAATCAATAAATGAATAAAATATATGTAATAAATGTAATTAAATAAATAAAATTAATATAATAGAATAAATAAAACAAATATAACAAAATAGAATTTATAAATATAATAAAATATATAATAAAATAAAATGTATAAATATAATTAATATAATTAATATATAATAAATAAAATGAAATAGAAAATGTATCAAAATTCGACATATATATATATATATATATATATATATATATATATATATATATATATATATATATATATATATATATACACACACACACACATACATACTGATTCATAAAGTTCTTTATTAGTTTTATAAAGAAATTAAAAATGTTCTCCTGTCTTTGCAAAACATGTGTGTGTGTGTGTGTGTGTGTGTGTGTGTGTCTGTGTGTCTGTCTTTGTGCGTGCATTATGCCCAACGATTTATTCCATTACTACCCAATTCCCTGCAGACACGTCCTTCCCGTCTGTGATCAATGACGCCGGGTTGATGCTGCTCTCCGAACAATTCATCACGGATGATTTTCAAGCGCTTCAAAAAGAAAAACAACAGTTAAATGAATACTTTCCATCGGGGGTGAAACCGGCGACTCGATGCATCGAACGCCGAAACACGTCAGACGAGAGCTGAGGGGCGGGTCCTGTCCTCACGCCGCCTCGTCCAATCAGGGAAGCGGCGCAGCTGTTCACAAATCTCATATCCTTAAATGCCTCCCTCTCCCTCCCCCTCCCTCCCCCTCCCTCCCCCTCCCTCCCCCGTCTTTATTGACTGTGATTAGAAAGCTGAAAACCCGTATTTATTAAATTAGTCGCAGGACGCCGGCGTTCGTCCTGAATGTCAGACGACGACGGTCTGATATCAGGGTGTGTGTCTCCGTGTGTGTGTCTCTGTGTGTGTGTCTGTGTGTGTGTCTGTGTGTGTGTGTCTCTGTGTGTGTGTCTGTGTGTGTGTCTGTGTGTGTGTCTGTGTGTGTGTGTCTCTGTGTGTGTCTCTGTGTGTGTGTCTGTGTGTGTGTCTCTGTGTGTGTCTCTGTGTGTGTGTGTGTCTCTGTGTGTGTCTGTGTGTGTGTCTGTGTGTGTGTCTGTGTGTGTGTCTGTGTGTCTCTGTGTGTGTCTGTGTGTGTGTCTGTGTGTGTGTGTCTCTGTGTGTGTGTCTCTGTGTGTGTCTCTGTGTGTGTGTCTGTGTGTGTGTCTGTGTGTGTGTGTCTCTGTGTGTGTCTCTGTGTGTGTCTCTGTGTGTGTCTCTGTGTGTGTGTCTGTGTGTGTGTCTGTGTGTGTGTCTGTGTGTGTGTCTCCTGTGTGTGTCTCTGTGTGTGTCTCTGTGTGTGTGTCTCTGTGTGTGTGTCTGTGTGTGTCTGTGTGTGTGTCTGTGTGTGTGTCTGTGTGTGTCTCTGTGTGTGTCTCTGTGTGTGTGTCTCTGTGTGTGTCTCTGTGTGTGTCTCTGTGTGTGTGTCTGTGTGTGTGTCTGTGTGTGTGTGTCTGTGTGTGTGTGTCTCCGTGTGTGTCTCTCTGTGTGTGTGTCTCTGTGTGTGTGTCTGTGTGTGTGTGTCTGTGTGTGTGTGTCTCCGTGTGTGTGTCTGTGTGTGTGTCTCTGTGTGTGTGTCTGTGTGTGTGTGTCTGTGTGTGTGTGTCTCTGTGTGTGTCTCTGTGTGTGTGTCTCCGTGTGTGTGTCTGTGTGTGTGTGTCTCTGTGTGTGTGTCTGTGTGTGTGTCTCTGTGTGTGTCTCTGTGTGTGTTTCTGTGTGTGTCTCTGTGTGTGTGTCTCTGTGTGTGTGTCTCTGTGTGTGTGTCTCTGTGTGTGTGTCTCTGTGTGTGTGTCTGTGTGTGTGTGTCTCCATTTGTGTGTCTCCATGTGTGTCTCTGTGTGTGTGTCCCCGTGTGTGTGTCTCCGTGTATGTATCTGTGTGTGTCCCCGTGTGTGTGTCTCAATGCATGTGTCCCCGTGTGTGTGTCTCCGTGCGTGTGTCTCTGTGTCCGTCTGTCTCTATTTGTGCGTCTCCAAGAGCTCGTCTCCAGGTGCGTCTCCTTTTGCGCGTCTCCTCTCTCGCCTGGCTAAATCGTCTCCATCCCCCCCCCCCCCCCCCCAGCCCCTCCCCCCCCCCCTTATCCATAAATAACGATGGCGTTGTAAACATCTGGGAGGCCACATCTGGCGTGTTCTCTCGGGGGATATCAGATCAGGAGGCGTACACACATCTCTATTAGCGGTCGGAATCACACAAACATCGTGCGTTTCTTACTTAGCCCCGGAGCGTGTTTTCATTAGATCTGCGAGAGCGACGTGTCGGGCGGAGACTTCTCGTAATAATCCGCGGCCACGAGACCCGTCGTTTTGTGGCCGTCCGCTCGTTCGTCTTCTGCTGCGACGCTTTCCTCCTCCGTCTGGAGGGATTCCTCGCGCGTCGTTAGAGGAGAGGAGCGCGGGGAGAGCGTCCGTCAGCCGCACAGCTGGACTTCGTTAGCGCGCCGTCTCGACCCGGCGCTCCGGCGCTCCGCCGACCCGCGTGCTCCCGGGCCCGGCTGGAGGGTTTGCGGTTAACGGTTGGCTGGGGATTCAAATTGAATATTTTTTTATTTATTTTTTTAAACCTAATTCAGCAGCAGCTTTATGTGTCCCTTCCTGCTGGCTGTCTCCGGCTGTCCGTCACGTCCCCTGGAGACGGACCCGGAGTCTCCTAATGATCACATATTGGCTTTTTTTACCTGGAGAAAAATGTCTTCCTCGACAGCAATAACTTTTATTATTATTATTGTATTTAGAGGCGCTCTTCAGCCGAGTCTAGAGGTCGATTCATCCCCAAAACCTGGGTTTGACTTTGGTAGTTTGATGATATTAATCCGAGTATTGTTTCATTTAAATCGGAGAAAGAAAGAAACACTCGTATATATATTTGTTTTAAATGGGCAATATCTAGCCAGAATTAGAATTTTAAGACATAAAAAAGGACATTATCAACAGAATGTGAAGAATTCTATGTATTGTGTTACACAGAAAATGTGGCCCCAAAACCTGAGTTTTATTTGGTATTTTAAATAATATTTGTACTCATTTAAGTTACTCGCTGAGATCCGAGTAGACAAAAATATTGTGTAATTGAAAGAAAGAAATAATCGTATGTGTGTATATATATATATATATATATATATATATATATATATATGTATATATATATATATATATATAAATAATATATATATGTATTTATATATATTATATATATATATATATATATATATTATATATACACGTCGTCTTTATCTTGTAGCAGCACTCAGTAAAGTACATGTTTTATTCCACAACGCTCTGAGGTCGCCATATAAAAATAATGATGAATATGAGAGCTACTAATAATAATGATACATTCAAACTAATATAGCGCTTTTCTAAATACACAAAGAGCTGTGTTTTTAAGAGTCACTCAGGTGACAACAGCATAACGATGGATTTATTCTCCGTGAGCATCGCCATGTTTTAATATCTCGCTATCTGGCCGACTGTGTGACCTCAGCCCTCAACTTGTTGTTGTTGTTGTTGTTGTTGTTACTACGCCGTCTGAATGGAGCAGCAGCGGCATCCCCCTCACGCCACGTTCCTCTTGCTTTAAAACGGGGAGACTTACCAACGTCATTTAGATAAGAGTGAAGCCGAGTGACGTGTGTGTGTGTGTGTGAGTGTGTGTGTGTGTGTGTGTGTGTGTGTGTGTGCGTCACCTTGTTCCTGAGTGATGCACAGCCTCCTCTCAGACCTCATCCCTAATGCGTATGTAAAGCAGTCACTTTACCCCCCCTTATTGACTGTTCATAGCTGTGACACCACGAGAGTAACGAGGTGAACGCCGTCTGTTAATGGACTTAACAGTTGATCTTTTTTTCCTTTCTTTTTTTCTCTCTCTCTCTCTTCCGCCCACGCCGCTCTTTATTTAAATGTGCGGCGTTGCGGCGCCAGAAAGCAGCAACAAAGTCTCTGAATCACAGTTTCCTACACTGGCGTTCTAAGGTTTGGGGTCAGAGATGTTCTTATTTTTCAAAGCAGTGTTTTTTCTCAATAAAGATGACATTAAATGAATCATAAATACTCTCTACATAGTTAATGTGTACATGACTATTCTCTGGTGTTTAGTAAAGTCTCTACAGAGGTGTGTAGAGGCCCATCTCCATGTTCTAGTGGTACATTGTGGTATCGCCTTAGAAGACGAGCGGAGGGGTAGAAAACCCTTGAAAACCCGTTTTATGTGAGCGCAGCTGAAAACAGTTATGCTGCTGAGAGAAAATATAAAGCTGGCCTTCTTTTGAGCCACAAGAAGAACTAGATTAATATTACCTCGTCAATGTGTTGACAATATTTTTAATTCATTTAGCAATTTATTTGATAAATAAAAGAGTTTTCATGGAAAACACCAAATTGTCTGTGTGACCCCAAACTTTTGAACGGTAGTGTATATTCAGTCTTTTCATTTTTTCCAAGAAGGAACGTTGTGACACAAGAGTCGATAAAGTTCAAGTCCCACCATCGCCACGGTTACGCCACGCCATTGATTTCCCCCGCTACACTAAATCACTCCTCCACAAAACTCCCGATCACGTTAGCTTATTTTCCCAGGCTACTATATTTGATGCTTTCGTTGATAGAATCTCGATACTGATGATCCGATGCCGAGCCTGATGGAGGGAAGCCCGTTCTCTAATCACTCAGACGAACATCCACAGCGTCGCGTGGCAGATCCATCTGAATCGTCTTTTATCTGGAAACTGGAAAACAGCTTTTTCACTTTTAGTTTTGTCCGACTTAAGAATCTTTGCCAAAATTAGATGGACTTCCTCCTCCAGGGTGACACGGAGACGACGATGACTCTCCCCACTAGGTCTGCTTCATATTCGTTGAGGACGTCAAACAAACGTCTGAACATCTAGCGCCCTCTTGTTTGGATTCATAACATTAACATCATATATATATATATATATATATATATATATATATATATATATATATATATATATATATTTATTAATACATATTTATTATTAAACATATATTATATATATATATATATTGGGTTCATATGATTAAAATATATATATATATATATATATATATATTTATTTATTAATACATATTTATTAATAAACATATATATATATATATATATATATTGGATTCATATGATTAATTTATATATATATATATATATATATATATATATATATATATATGTATGTATATATATATATATATATATATGTTTTCCCCCCAATCTCATTAAATTTGGTTTATTTATATATCTACACATGACATCACCCATAGGCTCACAGATCGGTGACCTTGACCTCTACGTCTGAATGTCTCTTCAGCTCCACTAGAGCAGCAGCTAGATTCACCAACGGAGGAGCAGCTCTACGCCGATTGGCTTTCGCAATTCGCGACAAACGCACGCATCTTTACGTTAACTTTGCATACGATCTGCTAGCGCGAAAAATGCTCCATGCTTTGTGTTGCTGCCGCCGCATGAGGGGGAGGACGGGTGTATTTCGTCCTCCCTACAGAAGCTGTGAACGGTGCACAGACGTGTTATCCCCGGTGTCGGTGCTGATGTACTCGTGGATTCCCGGTTCTATTAGCAGAGGTATCCGTGTTGAATGTGCGCTGTAATCGCTCGGTGTAGCTTCCAGTCTCCAGACAGACGCACATCTCCACAAGCGTGTCGACAGCCCCCCCCCCCCTTCCCCTCCCCGTAATGCCCACTGCACACCCGAGCCGTGAAATGGACTTACAGCCCTTTTGAATTCTCTGGAGCATGTCTTATCACTGAGGATTCCTTAGCTGTGTGTGTGTGTGTGTGTGTGTGTGTGTGTGTGTGTGTGTGTGTGTGTGTGTGTGTGTGTGTGTGTGTGTGTGTGTGTGTCAGTCCCTCCACAGCGAGAGGCCCGCCGGATAATTCCGTTCCAGCGATTCGACAAACACATCCTTTTTTTTCCCAAATGGTTTTGGGAATACTCTTTCAAAATATTTTTCATCGAGTCCAAAAGAAAAATGACTTGTTGTGTCAACGCTCGTTTCCGTCTTGCATTATGGAGGCTGCAGGATTGCATCTTGAGAATATATTATGTATAATGTCAAACACCATGACTTGGCAGTCTCTGGCGGTGTACAAAAATAAGTCGATGGAAAAGCACGTTTTGAGATTTGAGTCACCTGCAACCGCGAGAGGGGTTTGAGTGAGCATCCATGACTGGCCACCCGAAATATATAATTACAACAATAAAAGACCATAGTATAAAGGGAAATGAAAGAGATGTAAATTATGTTATATACAGATCATATTGTATATGTTTTATATATATATATATATATATATATATATATATATATATATATATATATGTTATGATATATGTATAATACATATTATTATATGTATATATTATGTATATTTTAGCTGTATATATTATTATGTAATATATATTATTACATTATATATAATATATAAATATATATGTTATATAATATATATTATTATATTATATAATATGTATATATATAATATATTGTATAATATAAATTAATATACTATATATATACATATATATTTGTATATATATTCATATTATATATATATTATAATAATTATATAATATATATATATTATTATATTATATAATATGTATATATAATATATTGTATAATACTATATATGTATATATATGTATATATATACATATATATATTCATATTATATTATATATATTATTATATTAATTATATAATATATATTATTATGTTATCTGTAAATTATACATTATTTATAATATATATATATATATATATATATATATATATATATATATAAAATCTTAATTCACTCTAAATCTGTGAATAGGAACATATCCAGTCGTATAAACCTCGCCTGTTCCTCTCTTCCACCGCGTCTCACTCACCGGCTCATCGGTGACTTCTTATCATCTCTGTGATGTGAGGGGTGAAAGATGGCATCACACTGTGGCAGTCCTGTAAAGATATATCTTCTCAAAACGTAATACACCGGTGAGCTTAAGCACACTGCCAAAAAAACTTATATATTGTACCGAATATGTTTCTTTCCATTTGTTTGGGAATTCTGTGGGTGGGCTTTATGATGTCATCACCATCAGGGACCAATCAGGAAGACCAGATGAAAGCACGCATTTTTACGACTGCTTTGCACGTGAGATTTTTCGCATATTTCTACAACTAATGCGTTCATAATTAGATTGTTTACAAGAGCACAACGTTTAAGAGACCCCGGCCTCCTTATTTTGCTCTCAATGTGCACTAGATTTTATTTTTTATTAAACCTTTATTTAACCAGGTGGAACAGATTGAGATTAAAGACGACATAAGAAACACATACAAACAAAAATAAGTAAGAGACACGTGACATAACCGAGTTAATTTAAGAAACATTGACATTTTTGAGAACACCTGCCTCCATTTCTTTTATTTAATACAAATATTATCTTTCTTTTTTATTAATATTGTGTGTCACTGTTTTACATTGTATCGTCTGAAACAGTGTTAAATAATTTAAAAATAATAATGAATAATAATGATTATATTTAAAAGCACAAACTGCTATCACTTCTTTGAATTTTTAATTAATCACAACCGCCCTGTCCACCCATTTCCATTCTTACATTTGGGGACGTTGAGCATCAGGAAGTCCCGAGAACGCAAAGAGTATTTTTCCGACCCACGGGTAGTTTGGGAGCAGACCGAGGATTGGAACCAATGACAGCGCCTCCTGGTGGCCAGAGCAGGTCATCGCACCCGAGAGTAGAGCCCAGAGTGGTGAGCCGGAGCTTTGCAGTAATGAACTCACTCGATGCGTTCGACTTCTTCAAATGGGAAGCGAGCCCCCGGACCCCTCCAGGGGGTCTCTGGAGCGTGCCCGAGGACCTCACAGGAGCATGATCCGCCTCTGGCTCCGGACTGCGAGGCGCTCTGCGTTGTTCACGCCCCTCGAGTGGCAATAAACCATCTGGACTTCTGTTGTCTTGCACTTGAATCCTAAGGAGACAATATCCCCCCAAAAAAGAGTCGAAACCGGCTTCAAAGCTGACGCTATGAGCCGAGTGCGTGGCGTCACGTCGGAGTTGGATTCTATTTTATTATTGTCTCTGTATGATTTAGAGATTCTGGAGGCAGTTTTTTTATTTTCGGAACATCACAGATATTTTATTTTTATTCTGATTTTGAAGCGAGATATTTAGGACCCCTGATGTCTTTTTGAACGTAGTGTGAAGAGGTTTTTCACGTCAACGTTTCTTCCTCTTTTAAGATTAGAATAGACATGGACCCCTGGTGCATGCAGCGGCTAAATTACAGGTGGCCAACACGAGGCCCGCGGGCCGAAATGCGGCCTACCACGTCATTTTATGCGGCCCCGACAGCTTGAAAGACGCATGATCGCCTTTTATATCCTGTGCTTTTATTTTGAAGGTTTCAAATTAAATGGATTTGTGTTATAATATTAGAGAAATGTTCTTGCGTACAATATTTCTACTCTCAAATAAACAATAATCAAATGCAAAGAGAGTTATTTAACAGTATGTTAGGCGGTAGTTTATACAGCGCTTCAGTTACACCGGCCCTTTAAGAGGCGGCTGTAATGCTAATGTGGCCCACGGAGAAAATGAGTTTGACGCCTCTGTTTTCCCCCCAATCTCATTATATTTGGTTTATTTAGCCTCTAAATAAACCAAATATAATGAGATAGAGGGTAAAAACCCATGATCTATATTTGAGAAGGTAAGCAGCGTGGAAACCGAAATGAATGTTTTTCCAACCTTAGCGGTGAACTCGTATAAGCGAGAGAGGCGGCGAGTAAATAAAACCAGCAGCTGCATGCTGATTGGCCTTCCTGATCAACATAAATGACCGGCCAGCAGCGGGTTGCCAGCAGCCTTGGGTGGTTTCATAATTTTCACAAGGTTCATACTTGGAAACTTTTCTGCTCCGCCATTCATCCGTTTGAATGGCCATTCATCAATGTGCTCCAAAAATGTAATTCAAATCTTGCAAGGGCGGATTTCTTTTTTTTAAACGCACACGCGGCATTATGTCGACTTCCCTTTCAACAACAATCTACGATGGGAAACCAAATTACTGGAAATATATAACGGGGGAGCTTTTTTAATTAGAACTTATTGAATTTTTTATGAACTTATACTTCACGTTTAATCAAAGCCGATAACGGGTGGCAAAGATTTAAGACTGTATTACCGCATCGGAGACTTAATTGTATTTATTACCGCGAGAACGGACCAATTAGCCGTTAGCGGCGCGGAGAAAAACACGTACAATAATTTAAAAAAAACGTACAAAAATGAACATCAACCGGTCGTCCTCCGTTCGACTCTCATCTGTAGCGATATCGCAATAGTGTGGTTATTGTTCCAGCTCTCTTGGTGACGAGCCTCGTATCGAGCACCTTGAACGCAGCATCGCTGCCTCGTCTGGCGGATAATGAGGAAGCCGAGAGAGGCTAATGACTCATTTCAAGTGTGTCTTGTAATCACACACAGATGTATAATGGTTAGGTAAGGGCTCATGGTTAAGGACTGTTGAGGTATTATTTCCATTATTGCATTGATGTATGAAGAATTCGTCTCTTGCCCCTTTCAATGTTCAAGTAATCTCCTCCGTCGGTCCGGTTGGACGTGACGAGCGTTTACTCCCACGGTGAGAGGAGTTCTGTGAGACAAAGAAACAATGCAACCTCTCTCTCTCTTTTCTTCTTCTTCCTGATCAAACCGATCAGCCTCTAGCGACTTTATCTTTCAGAGAATGCCTGTGGAGTGTTTTTAACCATCTCAAACGGGAACTAAAGACGATGAATGATGTGAACACAGTTGAGTCTTCAGGAGAGCGTTGAGTGGAAAGGGTCAAGAAAGAATGAGAGGACAGAGGAATGAGCGACATGGTCACACTGGTACGGTGCAGACAGCTGTTCCCCTTCCAGGAACAGAAGTGGATTATCTTGAAGTGGTTGAGGCCTCGAAGCCGATTGGCTGGTCTTTCTCTGAGTTGAATGAAGCTGTCAAAGTGCACATGGGGGCTCGGTAGAAGCATAAATGAGGTTTGATTGTACAAAGAATGCATTCAGCTACAGGTACAAGTATATAGGTTGGTACAATTTGAGTATATATATATATATATATATATATATATATATATATTATTATATATATATATTATATAATACAAATATTTATATATATTATGTATATATTATTATATAATATAAATATTTATATATATTATATAAATATTTATATATTTTATTTATATGATTACATTATATTATATATAGTATATAGTATTTATATAATTACATTTTATTTATATATTTGTTTATTATTATTTTACTCCAAAAACTGACTTCAGGTACAAGCATGTAGGTGGAAGGATATGTTGGTACAATTTGAGTCTACAAATATATGACCTTGTGTTACGTTGAATCTATCAAGAAAGTATATATATATATATATATATAAATATATATAAATATATATATATATATATTTATATGTATTATATATATTATATAATATAAATACGTATATTATATAGTATGTATATTATTATATTTTGTATATTTATATATATATATATATATATATATATATATATATATATATATATATATATATATATTATTTTACTCCAAAAACTGACTGAAGAAAAGGTTGGTCACCTTTTCGAGAAAAATAATATATTTCCCACAATCCTTTCCCCAAAAAATGTGTTGAAATAATTGCTAATTAATATGCATCTAGAATTCTGTTGCATCAACTTTGTCGACATTTTTTTTTTCCAAAAAGAGGAGAGAGCGTCAAACCCCTCTTCGTAGCTCGAGGTTACACAAACAGGGCTCTGCTTTTCTACGCTGGCAATGTTGTTGTTGTATTTTCTACGAGAATCTTGTGATGGGAAAACAAAAGTATTAATAATACAGAGTGAGTCGAAATGAGGGCGATACGGAGGGCGATGCAGTCTGAGGGAGAAAGAACAAAGGGTCATCGCTGAGACATCGGTGACACATCGGTGACTCACTGACCATGTACCTGCACCCCGTTCAGCCCCTACTCCGTCTCCAAACCGAGTGGAGGCCACCGTGGAGGGGTACTAGCCCGGAAGCTTCTTCACAACCTTTGTCAAACTCCGGCTGCTCATGTTTTTTTTTGTTTGCCTCAATGAAAATTTGACAATGAACAAGAAATAAAGAAGAATTAACCCGTCTCTCTTTCATCCTTCCTCTCTTCCCTGGAGTGAGGCCAGGTTCGGGGGTCTGTGCTCACAGCAGGAGGCTGTATTAATAAGACTTACCGCCGTGGAAAGGTATATAGAAAACAGCAGGGAAGAAGAAGAAGAAGAAGAAGAAGAAGAAGAAGAAGAAGAAAGAAAACGTGCCCTGGGCTAATGCACAGCGAGTTAAAGTAGAGGGGATGGGGGGAGGGGGGTGTAAAGAAAAAGAGAAGGAGATAGATCGAAGGGAAGACATAATGCCTCGGGGTGATGTGAAAAGGATGGACGGCTCTCGGGTCTTTGAAAGAGCAGAAGACAAAAGGGTCGTGGAGGTGAAGGAGGGACGGCGAGGTCTAAGGCGAGGGAAGTCGGCGGGAGGGCGTAGAGCGGGGGGGCGTCGGCGGGAAGGCTTTCAGAGATCTGAGCTCTCCATCTCGGAGGAGTCTCGGGGAGAGTGGATGGAGGAAATCAGCGGTTCAGTGAGGTATGAAGATGGAAGAAGAAAAAGGGATGCCTGAAAGAGATTCAGGTCTCCAGTTGAAGGTGAAGGGGATTTGCCCCCGATCTGTTTACGCCTTTCGATTCCCCATCGTCCGCCGTTACCATCTCATACATAGAAGTCCAAACGGAGTCAAATTAAGATAATGGGGTTGATAATTAGCAACTCTTTTATTTATCCCCGAGATTCCCTCAGAGGAGTCCATTGTACGGCGATTGGTTTCCAACAAGGAGACGATAGCTTTCGATGGGGGGGGGGCTTTTGTCTATGCCAATCTAAAAACGTCTCAAACCGCTCTTCCCTGCACGTTCTGAATCAAAGCCACTGTGATGGTAATTCCGTCACCTCTAATGGACAATCAGATATACTAGCAGATAGAAAAGCACTCTGCATAACAATCTCCGGGGTTTCTCATTACCTCGCAGAGCGGTTGGCTCGCGCGCCTATGGATCGCTAAAGCAATAGAATAGGGAGGGAGGGAGGGAAGGAGGGAGAGAGGGAGGGAGGACGGACTGGAGGCGAAAGAGGGGCAGTTGCCTTATTTAAACGTATCCTTCCCTGATAAAAAAAATAAAATAAAAGCCTGATGGACGAGAAGCCGTATGAACTTTCATACATATTTGAAATAATGGCTCCTGTCAAGGCTTTTTTTTTTGCTGGCCTGAACTCGTTGTTTTTTGTTGGATGGAGGCTTTGTATTCAGGGTATTGAAAGCTTTCTGTATGCCGAAGGGGGGGGGGGGGGGTCGATTTCTCGAGCCCTATTGTGAAACCCAGCGTTTTTACCTTTTGGGCAGACATATCACATCACACATTTTGTGCATTGTGCAAAGGACTTTATATAGTCTTATTAAAGGACCTCGATATATTCCCTTAGTATTGTGTCAGACACGCTCTTTGAGTTAACCCCCAACGTCAACCCATCCGCCTCATCGGGGAGCAGCTGGACAGTGAGAATGTGTTGCATTATCTTTCACACCGATGCCTCCCTGTGTCTGCAGCAGAGTCCATAGAGTTGTGGATCATTACCCAATGTTACTTTTGCAAGCTGCTTAAAATGGGGGGTTTCAGAACTTACCCGGTTTTCCTTAAAAGTACCACAAACATATAAATGAGCTATGACCTAAGAGTAACTGTCTTCTCTTTAACTACTACGCAATCAAAATGTAGCACCTCCAAAGTGAGCAACATGACATTAATATATATATATATATATATATATATATATATATATATATATATATATATATATATATATATATATATATATGGCGCTTTTGTACTTTTCTCACCTGTTAACACCAAGACAGACTCACAATAATAGCTGAGTCACTGTCTGTGCTCTGCTGGTCTAACTTGCTTGTTTAAGACAATAATTACATTAATTTTGAAAGGACAACCTAAAACTATACATCATCACACACTACTGTTTATATCTGTCACGTAACACAACATGTAACTATCTAATCTTTCATGGAAGAATGTAATTCTCAGGCCAGGTTACTGACAATACAATGGTGCTAAAATGCTAGCGCCCGATTAGCATCCGCTAGTTAAACCGCGCTAACCTTAATTAACTCACATTAATAGCTGAGTCACTGTCTGTGCTCTGCTGGTCTAACTTGCTTGTTTAAGACAAGAATTATGGCGCCAGTCATGGGTAAACTCGCTACTGCCCCCTACTGGCGAAAACAGGTATCGCCCTGCAGCTACTTCAGGCGAGTTTTAAGTGAACACAAAGCGTTTAAAATGATAATAACGAGAAAATAAGGATGACGGGGGCAAGAAACTAACACAATACAATACAATAACAATTCTGACAACAGCATTGGCCCTTGAAGTGTCCAGGGTGCCACACACTCCTATATAAAAATTTCACTTTTTCACGGAGCTTAGTCGTTAATTAAATCCGTTCAACAAGCCGGATGTAATATGATATTTGAAAAGGTAATGATTAGAAACAGACGCTTCTATAATGCAATTATGTCGTCAACGCTCAACAATAGCAAGTTAATTGACTTTGAAGAGCAGTTTTTTTTTCTATCAGGCACGCAGTCATTAAAAATTTCCGAAGGGTTAATGTATTGTTTTGACTTTTAAACGTTTTTAAGACGTTTAAACATTTAAATGTCGGCGAGCGTTTTATCTTATTGTCCGACCCACAGGACGGATTTGAGGTTATCTTTTTTTTTGGTGCTTTTTTTCTCAGCTTTTATTTTTGCCTTATTTTGAAAAGCCAGTATGGTGAGATAGAACAGTGGTTCTCAAACGGGGGTACGTGAGAAAAAAATAATAATACCATTTTATCTTATTGTCCGACCCACAGGACGGATTTGAGGTTATCGTTTCTTTCGGGGCTTTTTTTCTCAGCTTTTATTTTTGTCTTATTTTGAAAAGCCAGTATGATGAGATAGAACAGTGGTTCTCAAACGGGGGTACGTGAGAAAAAAATAATAATAGAGTTTTATCTTATTGTCCGACCCACAGGACGGATTTGAGGTTATCGTTTCTTTTGGTGCTCTTTTTCTCAGCTTTTATTTTTGCCTTATTTTGAAAAGCCAGTATGATGAGATAGAACAGTGGTTCTCAAACGGGGGTACGTGAGAAAAAAAAAAAATTAAAATTAAAAAATATATATAAAAAAGCATCCAAAACAAAATCCTTTAAAAATAGTTATGAAATAAATATTCAAGACAATATATCTGTACGTTCATAAAGAGAATGGTATATATTCTATATGAAATCCGACACTGATGTCACAGCGCTGTGTATTACATATTCTTTCTGCACAGGAATCTCACTGAAAAATAAAAGTTGAGAACCCCGAAGAAAGACTCTGCCGACTTTTCGATGTGTTGTGCGACGCGTTGAGGAACAAGGGAAGTGAAGCGCGTCCTCTCCTCTCCCCTCAGGCAACGAGCTGCTGTACCGCGACCGAGACGGAGACGTCGTCAAGTTCAACGTCGACTCCGACGAGAAGACCGTCCTGGTGCACAACAAGAAGTTTGTGAGTCGTCGTCGTTGTTGTTGTTGTTGTTGTCTTCTTCTCTTCACAGTCGCGGGACTAAAAGGAGAGAAGTGACCACGCCCCCTCCCCCCCCTCCCCCACCCCCGTGATGAATTAGATTACAACTTTTTCTTACAGTGTCGGCAAATCAATTTTTCTTTGTATCATTGCAAAAGCTTAATCAAAAGCGGAATAGTTAAAAAAAAAAAACTTGGTGGGCGTGGTGGGCATGTCGGGGGGGGGGGGGGGGAGGGGGGGGACGTTGAGATGGAAATGGAGACGTACTGTATCGGGAGACCACGCACGACATTATGTCCGCCGTCAAATTTCCGAAGATTAATGCAACTCCCGTTTTTTTCTTCTTTTCCGAGCCGAGCGATCCGTCAAACGCTCAGACTGCTTTAATGAAAAATACCACGCATGGTTAAAGGTCTCATCTCTTCATCTCTTCATCTCTTCATCTTTCTTCTTCTTCTTCTTCTTCTTCTTCTTCTTCTTCTTCTTCTTCTTCTTCTTCTTCTTCTTCTTCTTCTTTCCGCCTCTCAGGAGATGTACAAAGCCAGCAAGTACGAGGTGTCTCCCGACATGAAGCACGTGCTGCTGGCCTACAACGTCGCTCCGGTGAGCTTCTCCTCATTTTGTTTTTTTTGTTGCTTGTTTTTTTTTAATTAGCAAAACTGACAGGCAAATATGTCAGAGAAGGGGGGGGGGTAGTATGCTCGTATAGTGCATCAAAGACATGGGAGAAAGGAGGGAAGGAGGGTGGGAGAATGGAGGAGGAGGAGGAGGGTGGGGAGGGGAGAAAGTAATCATGGCGGGTTGTGAAGGCCTGTCGCACACCGCTGCCTGTCAGCGATTGAGGCGATGGGGGGAGGGGGGGGGGGGGGGGCACAGCCGAGCGGAACTTTGTGTGTGTGTGTGTGCGTGTTGGGTGGGGGGGAACACAAATACCCCCCCCTCCCCCCCTCCCCCCGGGTGCACCAAACGGGCTCTCGCTTGGGAGGGAGACGAGACGGCGAGGAGGGAACAGGAAGCGCCAGTTTTTTTTTTTTTTTCGGCATTCCTCTGCAATCGGGAATAAAGTGGCGACGCCCACGATGAGCATCGCGGCGTCTCGGCTCCTAAACGTATCGGACGTGAGTAGATCGGATGTATTGAATCCTTTCGCCTGTTTGTTTAGTCCATTGTGTCAATGCGGAGGGGGGGAGGGGGGGGGGGGGTGAAACCTTTTACGCGATTGCCCTGAGATGAACACGAAGATGTGACGTTTTGTTTGCATTTAATATTCCGTCAAAAAACATCACTCCCATCACCTCGATAGACGGGGGGGGGGGGGTCTGCATACTAACGCACCAAAAAAATAAAAAAATCTTCATAAATATTTGAGATTTCAAAGTTTAACGTTGAGTGGAATCTATGTTTTAGGCTTTTTTCCTTCTTCTTTATTTTTTAATGTGTAGCCGTTTACAATTAAATAGAAACGGTGCCAACAAAACGGTGACGAAGAGGAGCGGCACTCTGCCCTCTTCTCACGTGAAGCCACGCCCAGAAGTGATGTCACGGTGGCTCGGTTGAAAGCCACCAAAGCCATCGTGAGGTCACCTTTATCGCTTTGTTCTTGTGATGGACAGTGGATTGGATTTCATGGCCGAGCTGGAGATGTTGAAAGCTTTTTTCCTTTCAACTTCTCAACGTTGTTTATCTCGTTCTACAAAACTTAATTTCCCCAGTTAGTCTTGACATTCACTGTAGAGGTTGGCGGCGCTCCCCACGCTTCTCTTTGAGCAGCGGCCACGTCGCTGTTAGTCGTGCTCAGTCTGGAGGCAACTGCTTTGGAGTGTCTGTATAGTCATGTTGTGTTCTGTAAGGTCGAATTACGGGCTTTGCAAATGGAGTTTAATTACTTTAAAAAGAGAGAGAGAGAGAGGGGGATCGAGGGAGGGAGAGATAGAGAGAGAGATTAAAAAGGTTAGCTGTAAGTTTATGAAGAAAACTTTATATTATTCTATACAATATTCTCACTCTCTCTCTTTCTATATATATATATTTATATATATATATATATATATTATACATCCATATTTTTTATAAAAATATATGTATATGTATTTATATAAATACATATAAATATATATTTATATGTGTTTATATATATTTATATATAAATATATATTTATATATTTATATGTATTTATATGTATTTATATATAAATATGTATATATATATATGTATTTTTATATATTTATATGTATTTATATATATAAGTGTATATGTATATATATATATATATATTTATACGTATATTTATATATATTTTTTTAATTTATATATTTATATGATCTGGATGTCAAGGTGAAAACGGCACATATGTTACGTGAATCCTTCCTGCTCCCTTTTCCTCCAGGTGTACCAGTATTCTTACACGGCCTTCTACATCATCTGCAGTCTGGATACTCCGTAAGTATCTGCGTGTTTTTCTTCCCCTTGATGTTGAATTTCCCGACCTCGTCCTCTGATGTTTCACCTGATCTTGCTCCCTGTTTACTGTGAGAGCAACTGATGTTTTTAACAACTCCCCTCCCACAAAGCAACCTCGTCTACTTCCAGCTTCTCCACCCTTCTGTGAGGTCAAAGGGTCAACCTGTAATGTGTGACCTCAGATGACAGGTGGCAATTCAGTTTGCCGTGACATCTAGCTCTCGCATCCGGCCCGGTTCAAACGCCTGGGGTGGAACATAACAAGTCGGCACCCTCTCCGTTGCAATTCAACCTCTGTGTTAAAAAGAGGTGAAGAATGTTGATTCTCGCTCTCTGAGAGCGAGTCACACCGTCACGACACGCATTTTTTTCCAGAAGCCAGAACTCTTAAAAATCATCCGGTAATGGTCCGCATGTCATTTTGCAGCCTCACTTTTTTATTTACGGCACCGTCAGCAGCTCTCACACTCTCAAGTCTATTTGTGTGCTGCCACCTAGTGGTGAGGTGCAAAAATCTATTAGAAAATATAAAAACCCACCTCAACTAATGACCTCATTCATCCTCATTTTCAGACAAAGACGTCAATGTAGCCGCGCCTTTAATTCCGCCGCCTGCGCCGTGCAGCACTTTTTCCCACTGAGGATGGGTGACACTGATATAGACAAGGTTCTTACGGTCATGGAAAACCTGGAAAAGTCATGGAATTTCAAAATGGTCATTTCCAGGCCTGGAAAAGTCATGGAAAAAAACTTAAATCATAAAAGTTTGGGAAAAGTCATGGAAATTTGTTATTCATGCCGAGTTTGAAATAATAAAAAAAAAATGTAAAGAAAGATGCTCGAAATATAAGCCGGCACACGCTCTTAATACGCAGCATTTTCTAAAATGTTCATGTTTGTACCGAGATTTTCAGTTTGGTCATGGAAATTTGGTGAAAAGTCATGGAAATTGGTCAAAATGTGTAAGAACCCTGATAGGGCGCTGTGTATTTATGGACACCTAAAAAAAACTTGTTGTTCTCAGGTGTGTGCGCTCCACCGGTCCTGCAGCAGAGCGCCACGGTGTGCATGTTGCCCTCGCCTCTATACCTGATTGTGTGTTTCTGTCCGTGCGATCCCCAGGGCGACGTGGAACTTGAACCCCCCGGAGGTCAAGACTGCTCAGCTGCGGTTCGCGGGCTGGGGGCCCCAGGACCAGCAACTGGTAAGAACTGCAATACCCCAAAAAAATCCAGTGTCTCGTCTCCGCCTGCGGATCAATGATGGGTCCAGAGTTAAGATTCGATAGCATCTGCATCGTCTGACGTGTAGCTTTCGTTTAATGTCACTTTATAAAGTTAAAGGGCGGAAGTAGAAATGATTTAGAGGGATTTAGAGCCCCCTAGAGGGAGGAGTTGGAACAGGGGGGAAGTACTTGTGTTTCCTTCGTTTAAATCGGCCTTAATAGATCCTAATTAAATCAAAATAGGAAGGATAAAGTAAGCTAAAACTTCTCTGAGTGGTAATTCACCCCTAAGACTGACTCCGTTTATGTAGTCGTTTCACTTATCGCTAATATAAAAGTTGATGAGAGCCACTTTGAGGTTACTTCTTTGGCAATCTGTGCGAATGCCAAAGCCCAATTTAATTGTAATGTCGATCCGTCAGCCCGTGAAGGTGGGTCAAGCAGCATGAAACAAAACTAATGGTGCGTTCAAGTGTCTCTCGTCGCATATTTTTCACGAGGTTCGACCTTAAACGGCTGAGTAAACACATCGTACCTGAAGTCACGGTCGGGGTTGTGACATTTCACTTAACGCACGCAATGGACCAACCGGCCAACACGGAAAATCAAATTAGTGGGAAATGTGATCGTATAACTTTTATCCATCTGCGACACCCTCGGGTTCACGAGAACGAACGGCGGAGTTAACGCTCCCAACTTCCTTCATTTGCATCCTCTCCATGTGAGAGATTCAACAGATTATTGATGACCCGCCCCCCCCCCCCACACACACACAGAAACCTGATACATCCAACATGTTTACTCTACATTCTGACCAGGATTACCTCATTCAACTCAATTCAGTTTATTTTATACAGTCCAATGTCATATATATATTATGAATTCTCATCAGAGGGCTTTAAAATCTGTACACATACGGCATCCCTGACCTTTGACCCTCCATCGGATCAGGAAAAACTACAAAGAAATACAACAAAAAAAACCTTCACGGGGGAAAAAAAGAGACAGAGTAGGATCCCTCTCCAGGATGGAGAGAACAATAGATGTCATGTGACCAGAATGAACACATTCAATGAATAAGACATGGACCACGATCCAGACCTCCACAGTCCATGAAACAGAAGGAGGTAGAGAGGAGGGGGAAGGGTGGAGGTTCGTACCATAAACCGGTTGACAATTTCTAGCAGACTCTTGGGGTACCGAGGTTGTGTCCTCCAAATTTAATGGAAAGAAAGCTGCATTTTTTGTTGCCTTTAAATCCACTCTAGATAGACAAAAGAAAACCTTCGAAGAACCCGCCTCCGGATCAGGACTGGTGGTGCATTTGATTCCTTGAAAAGGAGCACGCGGGAAAAAAAAACTAATTTCTCCTTCAAATCATCCTAACGACTGTCCGACATTTTCCCAGTAAACACATTTCAAGTTCAAACCCCGTGGTTTGACTCGCGGGTCCTTTGGAAGTCTTTCGAGATGACTCACTTTTCCCGCCTCCATCATCACAGTCGA
This sequence comes from Liparis tanakae, assembly GCA_036178185.1. NCBI lineage: Eukaryota > Metazoa > Chordata > Actinopteri > Perciformes > Liparidae > Liparis > Liparis tanakae. The sequence goes on from CM070096.1 coordinate 18,351,262, forward strand.
AGTTGTTCGGCGGCGGTAATGAGCTCCAGTCTGTTGGTTCGCAGGGCAGACGCAAGGAAAGTGGATAACATTCCGCGGCACAATGCTATTAATTACCCGTTATCTCCTCGGTGGATTAATTAACACGGTCGCTAGACTGATATAGCCTCGAGTTTCCCACCATTAGTCACGAATTGGTTTTGAGTTCCATCCGGCGAAATTGTGTTGGCGCGAAGCCGAGCAGCAGCTTGGTTTCCCCCCCCTGGAGGTTCGTACGTCCTCTGTGCATCAGGTGGAGGTTGAAGTTGAAGAGATGTCCGTCAGAGAAAAACAAGCTAACGGCGCTTGGGAGCCGAGGCATGTGTGTACTGTCATGTCGAAGCATCCGATATACACAAATTGGCCCACCTGCTCTCCTGTTCCCAAATCCCTCACGTATTTAATTAAATCCCATTTACTCTCCCGTGCCCAGATTTAGACAGCTGTTGAGCCTCATGTTTAGCATTCCTTATTACGCTTTAAAAAGTCGGCATATTTTGATAAATCAGTGGCATCTTTTTACATTGGTTTATTTAATAAGGGATGGTACACATTAATAAAAATAATTTCTGTGAATGTTAGTTAAGAGGCTATTTCTCTCTTCTTTTCTTCTTTAAATCTTTATTTTAAGGAGGTGTGGATCTGCACAAAGAAGTTGCAAATATTATTAAAAAAATTGGGGTAGCTACCTGTTGTTTGTGTGTTTGTGCGTGTGTGTGTGTGTGCGTGGTTGTGTGGATGAACTTTAAATATAATGCATTTTTTTTCTCTCGCCCTTCTGAACTTTCACTACACTAAAATCTTTCAAATTTTTTTACGTGCACTTCGGCCACAGAGTGAATGTCGTCCCCTTGACTCCACTAGAGAACCCTGTTTTTTTTGTGGTAACTGTAGGTCAGAGGTCAGCAGGTCGGTCTTTCAATCAGAGGATCGGTCTTTCAATCCCTGCCCTAGTCGGTGTGTCCTTAAGCAATATGCTTACCCGTGAATTTATCCCTGTAGCTGTGTCTACAATGCATACATTTAACATGTAAAGTGTCTTTCAGTACCTTAAAAGGCCCAATAGGCCTATAAATTAAATGGATCAATATTATTTATTTATAATATTTAATAGTGTCGAAACCCGTCATTTTATTAGGCGTAGAAGTGAAAAACAAGGCACTTTCCCGGTAGCTCAGCACTTTGTCATTGTACTGGTGAAGTCCCGATAGTTCAGCACTTTCTCGTTGTATTGGTGAAGTCCCGGTAGCTAGGCACTTTCTATTGCGCTGGTGAAGTCCCGGTAGCTAGGCACTTTCTCGTTGTATTGGTGAAGTCCCAATAGTTCAGTATTTTCTCGTTGTACTGGTGAAGTCCCGGTAGCTAGGCACTTTCTCATTGCGCTGGTTAAGTCCCAGTACCTCAGTACTTTCTCATTGCGCTGGTTAAGTCCCGGTAGCTAGGCACTTTCTATTGCGCTGGTGAAGTCCCGGTACCTCAGTAATTTCTCATTGCGCTGGTGAAGTCCCGGTACCTCAGTACTTTCTCATTGCGCTGGTTAAGTCCCGGTACCTCAGTACTTTCTCATTGCGCTGGTTAAGTCCCGGTACCTCAGTACTTTCTCATTGCGCTGGTTAAGTACCAGTACCTCAGCACTTTCTCGTTGTGCTGGTGAAGTCCCGGTAGTTCAGCACTTTCTCGTCGTGCTAGTAAGGTCCTGGTAGCTCAGCAGTGTCTTTGCCAGCCCCAACGTTTTTGTATAATCTCGTCTAAACATTCTTGCTGAGGATGAACGTGGATCCCGGCCAATCGCTAGCAGACTTAGGAGAACAGGGCCAGGTCTTCTGTCTGTGCTGTGGCCTACATGAGCTCCTATACACAGACTCCATCTGCTCCAAAGTGGCACCAAACCACGTGGGGAAAAAACTAAACCGTGACAGATTCTGTGTTATAACGTTTTAAAGAGATGCAGGGGAAACTTTAATTGTTATGCAAGTTTGTATACTTAATGTCCTACAGAAAAAGATTTTTAAAATGCTACCTTTGTTCATGTATTGGTATTTTCTTATGCTGCGTTCAAAAAGAGTTTACTCGCTTGACTATTTGTGGCTTTTCGGACGAATTCTCCGCCAAAGTTTAAATACTTAAACTTGGGACAGATTTTTCTCTTCGCTCTATTCGCACCATTCAAGTTATTCGCGCTGCCCGCTAAAAATTGGAGTCAATCGCAACCATTCGCGTCTGTGCATTGACTTTGCATGGGGTCTACTCGCAACGCTTTTACCGTGAATGCAGCATGTGTGGTTTCTATCCTTTCTACGACGTGAAAAGAAGTTTAAAAGAAAAAGCAACAGCAACATTGAGTATTCGTTGACATCTACAGTATTGGATTTCCTGCCCGTAGACAACATTTAGATATCTGTGTGAATGTTTTATGGAGAATCCTTGACAAACTGATACCTTGAGAGCAACTCGAGGCCCAACGATTCTCTAATCCTTGAGACCCTTTCTGGTAATAGCGATGCGATTGATTTCAGCACGGCATTACGGTTGTACTATTTTTTTAAATTCTAGGCCCGAGAGCCATCCACCCTATCGCAATCGCCTCTGGGTCGCTGATGATCTATTATTCTCTGTAATGAAAGAGTTGACCTTCAGTTATCTTGAAAGAGCCCTGCAGGTCTGCGGCGGGGAGCAACAAAGTCACTATTTGGTCCCAAGGTTTCGCAATCCCTTCACAACCGTCTCTTTCGGAAATTGAAAGGACTTCTTTTTCCTCTTTTTTCTTTGTGTCAAAATCTTTTTTGATGTCCGTCCAATAAAGGAACTGGAGGTGTCATGGCCGACATGTGTGTGTGTGTGTGTGTGATGGGTGAGAAAGCCCACTGTAGCTGTGATAGCCTGACTTCCAACCCAGGTCTCTCGCCTTCCATACAAAGCGTCGGCAAAAATACCAAACGGCTTAATCCCTGAAAAATTGAAATCCCCCGTAGGAAGGCTGTCAGTCGTGTAGCGAATCAACATTTATATCAACTGGAGGGGATTATATTCTGTTCTGGAAAAGGAAGCTTTTTTTTTTAGCTCCGCCCCTTTTCCAGTGTTGAATAGTTAGTACTAAATATCTTACCAATTGCTTTGTTTATGAGTTGATTTGTGATTATTTCTCCATGTTTCTAATTGCTTTATTAATTTACAATTATTTAAAAGAAAAGAAATCTGAGTTTTAATATATTTTTCTCTTAGTTTCTTTCCTGGTTTCTTTTCTTTCTTAGTTTAAATTTTATTTTCTTATTTATTTTTCTTAGTTTTTATAGATATTTTTCTTAGTTTTTATATATTTTTCCATTAAATCAAAATAATGTTTGACTTGCCGTGGACTCTTTGGTTTAAAAATGTTTTTGCATCTCCAGAATGTGTTTTAAGCTAACATGACTCTCTCTCTCTCTCTCTCTCTCTCTCTTTCTCTCACTCTCTCTCTCTCTCTGGTTTATGTAGATCTTCGTTTTTGAGAACAACATCTATTACCGCTCCAGGGTGGACAACCGATCCATTCGCCTGGTTTCTACCGGCAAGGAGGGCGTGATCTTCAACGGGCTCAGTGATTGGCTCTATGAAGGTAGGGCGAACGACAACAAAAGAGTTCCAGGATTTATGCTAAGCTAACGTTGACCTTCATCTATTTCCTTTGAGGTTACATCTTGACGAACATGGAGACTTTTCTCTGCTTACCCCGAATTACATTTTTCCGCACGATTTTCACACTGGAGATATGTGAGCAGTTAGCTTATGCTAAGCTAAGTTAGCCACCGCTGGCTGGAGCCTTCCAGCATGAGAGTGGTCTCGATTGTCTCGTTTAACTCTCAGTTAGAGAGTCAACTTCCCAAAATGCACAAACTATTCCTCCAATCAGGCCAGCAGCGCCCAACCTCAAAGGAGTCGCAGCTTGATTTTTAAGATAAGAAAGAAGAAACCCGACAGATACTTTCTGACTTTCAACATGGAGACAAAGCCTCTTCTTTTTTACATTTTAAAGTGTCGATCAAAGAAGAAGAAGAAATTCAGAAGCACTAGACGCATCGCCACGACGACCCCTGTGTGAATCACGTGAAGTGAACCTCTCTCTCCTCCCTCCGTGTACCGTTACTTTAACGCGGACGCTCTACCCGTTGGTTGTTGCTTGTATTAGCGAGTAATGACATGAGACAAATCTGTCCCCCCCCCCCCAGTGGCTGCATACACATTAGTATATTTAGCCACGTCGCATTTGTTTTTAATTTCTTTCAGGCAACAAATTAAATGTGAGAACATTCTGTCATCTCCCCTCACACCTCACACATCCCCCCCCCTCCTCCTCCTCCTCCTCCTCCTCCTCCTCCTCCTCCTCCTCCTCCCCCTCCATCCACCCCCCGGAAATGAAATGGTTTTGATTTGCATTCAGCCGGCGCCGGGCGTGCATATGTCTGATACAGATGTCACGGCGCTTCTGGGAGCGATCAAAGCTCACCTGAGCAAGACAACAACAACAAAATAAAAAAAATAAAAAAAATGTGACGGCTGTCGCGTTGGCGCTCATCTCGTGGATTTGCATCCGCTACGCCCGGGTTGCTCTCTCTCTCTCTCTCTCTCTCTCTCTCTCTCTCTGCTCCGGTGGAACTGGCATTTTAATAACGCTCCCCCCCCCCCCCCCCACCCCTGACGGGCGGCGAGATGTTTAACGCTGTTAAATCAACGCATATCCGTTTCGGGCGATGTGACAGGCGGTGAGTCCCAGAGGTCATCTGAGGTCACCGACCGCGTGGGCCGAGGCTGACATTTGAAACCGGGCGCAATATCCATTCCCAGGCATTTAAACATTAATCAGAGCGTTATTACAGTGTTGAACCCCCCCCCCGCCGGTGGTATTTATCTGCTGCTGAAGGCCCGGTAATTTACTCTCATCATTATTATTGCGGGATAAATCTTTCACTGAGAGATAAAAACACGGGACCGGCTGCGTGATGTTGAGATAAAAGAGAATTGTATTGAGCAACAGAGGTGCATTTAGTTGGGATTCCTCCCGTCTGTTTTATTAACATGAGATATCACAGAAGAGAATATTCGGTGCTTATCTTTGCTCTGTGTGTTTGCCCGTTGTGGCGTAATATCTGATTATTCAATTCAAGTAAATGAAATGTATCAGACATCGTTTTCAAATGAGTATCGCGCAGTATCTTAAAAATAATTCAGATACATTTTTTATGTTGTGAAGGCAAAAAACATCCAGAGATAACAAGGCTTTAAACCAACTATTCATAATCAAGATGGAAATGTTCAGATCTGAGTTCAAAGTGTTCCAGAGAGACGCTGAATCATCTTCACGGGGCTGTCGGAGGCGGGATGTAACGGGCTTTTATTTTGACGGGGCGTTTCTATTTTTTTTGTGGATTCCTGACGTCATATTTCATGTCCAGGTGTCGTCAGCGTGTTGCCAAACACGCATTCCAGGTAGCTGATGAAGATGCATCGGTTATTTCCACCTGTTTATCTTCGCTAAAACGCTAAAGGTCACGATCGTCTCGATCATTGACTCTTCCCTCGTGTCTTTGTTTGTTCTCCATAAGCCTGTAAATAGACTTTGGCTCCGGCCCAGCTGGCGACGCCTCCGTCTGCAGAGGGAGCTTTTCGAAGTGTCGCCGGGCTGCGCGATGTTTACGCTCCTCGATATTTTCCATGCTAATGACTCGCGGCTCGGCTCCGGCCAAGGTCAAGCCGGGGCTCAGGTTGACCAGGCAGGAGAAAATGAGGTCTTAAGCCCCTGGCTGTCGCTGCGCTGCAGATTTGACGCCCGATGGGGTGAAAGGTCGGCAAATAATCTCCCCGGGGGGGGCTTTGAACATCCTCTGGCTGGCGTTGTTGTCTGCATCTACAAATATATGTGTGTGTGTGTGTGTGTGTGGAGAAGAAACAAAATGAAAGAGACGTAGCCAAGAACCCCCGTTGGCTGTGTGTAATAGTCAGAACGGCCCGGGGAGAGTCTGGAGTGCTCCGTGTGATTACTGAGGCCGCGGCGATGCCGACGCTCCCCGCGGCGCCGCGCGGCCCGAGGAGACGGCCGTTCGCCGGCGAGATATCCCCAAAAAAAAAAAAGGAAAAGGAAAAAGAAGCCGCCGCCGTCGTCTTTGATATTCCGCTCGTGTGTTTTCCTCCCCGTAGATGTTTTGGAGGGATGACGGCTTGTTTGGCGGGGTCGTGTCTGTTTATCGCTCTGCCGCCGTCGGGCCCCCGGAGGAACCGGGTAATCAACACTCGCGCGTCGGAAAAGATTAATACGTTTGTATTTTAATAAGGACGAGAAATGTTGCGTTTTTTAAAAGTTTGGTTGCGAAAACAAGCTGGAACCGACGTGAGACGCACGGTTGGACTTTTGTTGTTGTTGTTGTTGTTGTTGTTGTGCGTCGGCAGGGCCGTGACGGGAGGCCGGCTCGCCAGGCGGGAGGCATCAGACCCGGCCAGGTCAAAAGGTCAAAAGGAGAGATGAAAATGTATCCATAAGGAGAGAGAGAGAAAGGGAGAGAGGTGCTCAGTGTATCCTAAAACGTCGCCCAGCAGCCGATCAGCCTATAGCAGCATCTCTAGGGGCGGGACCAGGTCCAGGACATCCAATCGGATCAGGAAAAACTCCCACAAAAATGTGAGACATTCCGGAGGACGGGCTTTGCATTATTGAGTTCGCTGTGGAACTCTCGGAGCGTAGACGTGAAAACACGGCACACATTAAGAAGTCGTAATGCCCATCGCGCCGTGAAACTAAAAAAGATTATTTTAAGCGTTTAACTTTGGAGACGTCCCCCCGGAGCCACGTGATACATCACAGGAGGACTCCTCCTGACAGGTACACATCAGTTCATGTTTAAAGTTGATGGACGGCCCCGTTAAGTTGGAAAGGCTGAGAGGGAGAGGGTATTCATAGAGGGGGGGGGGGGGGGGTCTAAGTGACTATTCATCCCTCTTGGCATCGATCCAGCATCGATGGGCGTCACACCCACGATGTGAACACGATGTTCGTCTTCACTCGATCCGGCCCGTTTGTCTCACGGAGGTCATCCACGAGGTCACGTGACCCGACGGCGACGCGCGGACCGGATCCGGGGGGGGGGGGGGGAATAGAGGGCGAGAAAAAATACGTTAAAGGACGAAAAATAACCCTCATTTAACCCTTTTTACTGAGGCACGATCTGTTATCTGTTAAAAGTGCTGAGTAATGTACTTTCTCCTCTGTGACTCTTTAAATACAGGTAATTACATCAATTAGCCAGGAGTTAGTCTCGAGGTGGAGGTGACTTAGAGGTGACCTAGAGGTGACCTAGAGGTGACCTAGAGGTGACTTAGAGGTGACTTAGAGGTGACTTAGAGGTGACCTAGAGGTGACCTAGAGGTGACCTAGAGGTGACTTAGAGGTGACTTAGAGGTGACTTAGAGGTGACCTAGAGGTGACCTAGAGGTGACTTAGAGGTGACTTAGAGGTGACCTAGAGGTGACTTAGAGGTGACCTAGAGGTGACCTAGAGGTGACCTAGAGGTGACCTGGAGGTGACTTAGAGGTGACTTAGAGGTGACTTAGAGGTGACCTAGAGGTGACCTAGAGGTGACTTAGAGGTGACTTAGAGGTGACCTAGAGGTGACCTAGAGGTGACCTAGAGGTGACTTAGAGGTGACCTGGAGGTGACTTAGAGGTGACCTGGAGGTGACTTAGAGGTGACTTAGAGGTGACCTGGAGGTGACCTGGAGGTGACTTAGAGGTGACTTAGAGGTGACTTAGAGGTGACCTAGAGGTGACCTGGAGGTGACCTAGAGGTGACTTAGAGGTGACCTGGAGGTGACCTGGAGGTGACCCTACAGGTGACTGTTGGGGTTGATGAGATGGTTACATGTGATTAGTGGCGTGGACCACACAGCTGTGAGAAAAAACACACCAAAACAGCTGCGTCTCCCTCTCTTGTGATTGGCCGCTGCTCTACTTTGTGCCTTTTCGACGGGGCTCTGCTGCCCTCTGGTGGACACACGTGGAACTCACGCAGGAGCTTCAATACCGCATGGCTCGATTAATGTATACAGTTTTTATAAAAATATTTCTTCTAATTGCAAGAAATTGCAAGAAGCTTCGATTCCCTCCCCCGCTCCTCCCTCCTGCTTTAATGAAGCGTCTCTACGTTCAGCGGATGATGTAATCCGCTCAGCGGGACGGAGGAGAGACGGGCTTCTGAGGTAATCATCACTCCATCACTCCGGAGAGAGAGAGAGAGCCGGCTCGTCACAAGTAGTTACGCTCCCTCGCTTCCTCCCTCGCCTCCTCCCTCCCTCGCCTCCTCCCTCCTTTTTTCTTCTTTGCATCAGGATACTTTTAGAAACTTCCTCCCTCCTCTCCGAGCCAAGGTGACCCCTCCTCGGCGTGGGAGGCTTTGTGAAGCTGCTGCAGCCGGAGGCGGCCGCGCGGGAAACCTTTCTCTCTTTTATTCTCTCTCTTCTTCTTCCTCTTCCTCTTCCTCTGTTGGTTACCATGTCAGCGTAAGGCTGTCTTGTGAGGGATCTGTGCAAAGCAGCGACCAGGAAGGCCGTTTCCTTCTGGTGAGGGTCGGGAGCCGGGGTCGTTGTGGCTCGTTTTATTTTGAAGGCCTCGTCTCTTGTGTCCCCTGTTCCACTTCCTGTCCCTGATTGTTCACACCTGTGTTCACCTGCACCTCCCCTGGGTTTTAAACCCTGTTTGTATCATTGACCAGTTTTTCACTGTTAGAGGGCGGAGAGAGGGATGGTGGAGAGAGGAATGGGGAGAGAGAAGGATGGGGAGAGAGAGACTGAGATGGAGAGAGGGATGGGGAGAGAGATGGGGAGGGATAGAGAGAGGGATGGGGAGAGAGGTGTAACTTAGAGGCTAGGGAGCAGGGTGTGTGGGAGCTAGGGAGCAGGGTGTGTGTGTGTGTGTGTGTGTGTGTGTGTGTGTGTGTGTGTGTGTGGGGGGGGGGGTCGTGGCCTCAGACTAAAGATGAAGCCGGGAAGAGAAAAAGATTTTTAAGAAGAAAAGTTCCCCATGAGCTCATTTACATAGTTCCTTAAAAAGTCACTGTGTGCTACAGAGGAGTGTGAGTGTGTGTGTGTGTGTGTGTGAGAGTGTGTGAGTGTGTAGAAGAGAGAGAGAGAGAGTGTGTGAGTGAGAGTCCGAAAAGATTGAGAGTGTGAGTGTGCTACAGAGGAGTGTGAGTGTGTGTGTGTGTGTGAGAGTGTGTGAGTGAGAGTCCGAAAAGATTGAGAGAGTGTGAGTGTGTAAAAGAGAGAGTGTGAGTGTGTGTGTGTGTGTGTGTATGTGTGTGTGTAAAAGACAGTTTCTGTGTGTGTGTGTGTGTGTGTGTGTGGGTGTGCGTGCGTGCGTGCGTGTGTGTGTGTCTGATGGAGGCCCTGGACTTTTCTCTCATTATTTTCTCTCTGTTGAAGGAGAGTGTGTGTGACTGCAACATGATTTTAAATGCACACACACACACACACACACACACACACACACACACACACACACACACACACAAGGCCCAGGGCCCAACCCGACCGCCTCAGGAACAGGTGGAGCTGAACCTGCTGAGAAATTGGTTCATTCTCTTGGAATCGGGTCTCCGAGCTGCGGACCGAACGCCGTCCTGATTTATGACCTGAACATTTGGTCCTCTGCGTGTGTGTGTGTGTGTGTGTGTGTGTGTGTGTGTGTGTGTGTGTGTGTGTGTGTGTGTGTGTGTGTGTGTGTGTGTGTGTGTGTGTGGAGAGAAATACAGAGTGAGTGTATCCAAATATAGCAATAAACGGGTCAGGCAAGACTTGCTGACGGTGCGTTTTCTGCCTGTTTTCTGTCCCTTCTTTTGGATGATTTATTATCCTTTATTCACGGGGCGAGTTACACAAACATTCACACGTTCCTCGTCGGCAGCATTAAGGAGAGAAAAGAGAGCGATGGGATTCAAAAGACGTTCTCGACACCTCCTCTCTCCTCCTCTCTCCTCCTCTCCTCTCCTCCTCTCTCCTCCTCTCCTCTCCTCCTGCTCTCCTCCTCTCTCCTCCTCTCTCTCTCCTCCTCTCTCCTCCTCTCTCCTCTCTCCTCCTCTCTCCTCCTCTCTCCTCCTCTCCCCTCCTCTCTCCTCCTCTCTCCTCCTCTCCTCTCCTCCTCTCTCCTCCTCTCCTCTCCTCCTCTCTCCTCCTCTCCTCTCCTGCTCTCCTCCTCTCTCCTCCTCTCCTCTCCTCCCTCCTCTCCTCATCTCCTCTCCCTCTCTCCTCCTCTCTCCTCCTCTCCTCTCCTCCTCTCTCCTCCTCTCCTCTCTCCTCCTCTCTCCTCCTCCCTCTCCTCTCCTCCTCTCTCCTCCTCTCTCCTCCTCTCTCCTCTCTCCTCCTCTCTCCTCCTCCTCTCTCCTCCTCTCTCCTCCTCTCTCCTCCTCTCTCTTCCTCTCTCCTCCTCTCTCCTCTTCTCTCCTCCTCTCTCCTCCTCTCTCCTCTCCCTCTCTCCCTCCTCTCCTCCCCTCCTCCTCTCCTCCTCTCCCCTCCTCCCTCCTCCTCTCTCCTCCTCCTCCTCTCTCCTCCCCCTTCCTCTCTCCTCCTCCTCCTCTCTCCCTCCCTCTCTCCCTCCTCTCCTCCTCCTCTCCTCTCTCCCTCCCTCTCTCCTCCTCTCTCCTCCTCTCTCCTCCTCTCGTCCTCTCTCCTCCTCTCTCCTCCTCTCCTCCTCTCTCCTCCTCTCCTCCTCCTCCTCTCTCCTCCTCTCTCCTCCTCTCTCCTCCTCTCCCCTCCTCTCCTCCTCTCCCCTCCTCCTCCTCTCCTCTCCTCTCTCCTCCTCTCTCCTCCTCTCCCCTCCTCTCCTCCTCTCTCCTCCTCTCCCCTCCTCTCTCCTCCTCTCTCCTCCTCTCTCTCTCTCTCTCCCTCCCTCTCCCCTCCTCTCTCCTCCTCTCCCCTCCTCTCCTCCCTCCTCTCTCCTCCTCTCCCTCCTCTCTCCTCCTCTCCTCCTCTCCCTCTCCTCCTCCTCTCCCTCTCTCCTCTCCCCCTCTCCTCCTCTCTCCTCCTCTCCTCCTCTCCTCCTCCCTCTCTCCTCCTCTCCCCTCTCTCTCTCCTCTCTCCTCCTCTCTCCTCCTCTCTCCTCCTCTCCTCCTCCTCTCTCCTCCTCTCTCCTCCCTCCTCCTCCTCTCTCCTCTCTCCTCCTCTCCTCCTCTCTCCTCCTCTCTCCTCTCTCCTCCTCTCACCTCCTCTCACCTCCTCTCTCCTCCTCTCTCCTCCTCTCTCTCCTCCTCTCCTCCTCTCTCATCCTCTCTCCTCCTCTCTCCTCCTCTCCTCCTCCTCTCTCCTCCTCTCTCCTCTCTCCTCTCCCTCTCCTCCTCTCTCCTCCTCTCTCCTCCTCTCTCCTCTCTCCTCCTCTCTCCTCCTCTCTCCTCCTCTCTCCTCCTCTCTCCTCCTCTCTCCTCTCCTCTCCCTCTCCTCCTCTCTCCTCCTCTCTCCTCCTCTCTCCCTCCTCTCTCCTCCTCTCTCCTCCTCTCTCCTCCTCTCTCCCCTCCTCTCTCCTCTCTCCTCCCTCTCTCCCTCCTCTCTCCCTCTCCTCCTCTCCCTCTCTCCTCCTCTCCCTCTCCTCCTCCTCCTCTCCTCCTCTCTCTCCCTCCTCCCTCCTCTCCCTCCTCTCTCTCTCCTCTCCCTCCTCTTTCCTCTCTCCTCCTCTCCCTCCTCTCTCCCTCCTCTCTCCTCCTCTCCTCCCCTCCCCTCTCTCCCTCTCTCTTCTCCTCTCCCCTCCCTCTCCCTCTCCCTCCCCTCCTCCTCCTCCCTTCCCTCCTCCCCTCTCCTCCTCCCCTCTCCTCCTCTCCCTCTCCTCTCCTCCTCTCTCCCTCCTCTCTCCTCCTCTCTCTCCTCCTCTCTCCTCTCTCCTCCTCCTCCTCCCTCCTCTCCCTCCTCCCTCCTCCCCTCCTCCTCCTCCTCTCTCCCTCTCTCTCCCTCCTCTCTCTCCTCCCCTCCTCCTCCTCCTCTCTCCCTCTCTCTCTCCTCTCTCTCCTCTCTCCCTCCCTCTCCTCTCTCCTCTCCTCTCTCCTCCTCTCTCCTCCCTCTCCTCTCCTCCTCTCTCCTCTCTCCCTCTCCTCTCTCCTCTCCTCTCTCTCCTCTCCTCCTCCCTCTCCTCCCTCCTCTCTCTCCTCCTCTCCTCTCCCCCCCTTCCTCTCTCCTCTCCTCCTCTCCCCTCCTCTCTCCTCCTCTCCTCCCCTCTCCTCCTCTCTCCTCTCCTCCTCCTCCTCTCTCCCTCCCTCTCTCCCTCCTCTCCTCCCTCCTCCTCTCTCCTCTCTCCCTCTCTCCCCTCCTCTCCCTCCTCTCCCTCCTCTCTCCTCTCTCCTCTCTCCTCCTCTCTCATCCTCTCTCCTCCTCTCTCCTCCTCTCTCCTCCTCTCCTCTCCCCTCCTCTCTCCTCCTCTCCCCTCCTCTCTCCTCCTCTCCTCCTCTCTCCTCCTCTCCTCCTCTCTCCTCCAGAGGAGATCTTCCGGTCCCACGTGGCCCACTGGTGGTCGCCGGACGGCGCCCGTTTGGCGTACGCCACCATCAACGACAGCCTGGTGCCCCGGATGGAGCTGCCCATGTTCACGGGCTCGCCGTACCCCACGGGGAAGGAGTACCACTACCCCAAGGTGACGCGCTTGTCATGTATTAATACATATTTATATATATATTTTATATTAATGTGATGAACCCAAACACGAGGGCGGTAGATGTTCACACGTTCGTGGGACGTCCTCAACGAGTAAGAAGCAGACCTAGTGAGATGATAACTGTTTCCACGGAGTACAGCCACATAGTTAAGCCCCGCCCCCTCTAAGGCGTGAATGAAGCGAATGAGGCTCATGCGATTGGTTGAAAATGAGGGCGACATCTGATTGGTTGTGAGACGTCCTCAACGAGTATGAAGCAGAACTAGAGGTTAGTTCTTCATGGTGGAAGAAGGAGATGATAACTGTTTCCACGGAGATAAGCCCCGCCCCCTCTGAGATGCGAATGAGAATGAACCACAAATACTCGGGCGAGTAAAGCGTCGTCAGTTCTTTTTAAAAATAAAGGATTACAAATAAATGTTGTTTTTTTCTTCTTTTATCCGATTAATCGGAAACATGATCTACAGATTAACGTGTCGTTAAAGTAACCGTTAAATAACCGTGTGTCCTGCGTTCCCCGCAGGCCGGCGAGGAGAACCCGGTCATCACGCTGTACGTGGTGAACCTCAACGGCCCTCTGCACACCATCGAGATGAGACGGCCCGACGACCCCCGCATGGGGTGAGACCATCTGGGATCATCTCATTATGCAGGACGACGCCCCTCAGATTCATATCCACCCTCTCTCTCTCTCACTCTCTCTCTCTCACTTTCTCTCTCTCTCTCTCTTGTGTGTGATCTCTCTCTCTCTCGCTCTCTCTCTCTCTCTCTCACTTTCTCTCTCTCTCTCTTGTGTGTGATCTCTCTCTCTCGTGTGATCTCTCTCTCTCTCTTTCTCTCTCTCTTTCTCTCTCTCTCGTGTGTGATCTCTCTCTCTCTCTTTCTCTCTCTCTCTTGTGTGTGATCTCTCTCTCTCTCTCTTGTGTGATCTCTCTCTCTCGTCTTCTCTCTCTCTCTCTCGTGTGTGATCTCTCTCTCTCGTCTTCTCTCTCTCTTTCTCTTGTGTGTGTGATCTCTCTCTCTCTTTCTTTCTCTGATCTCTCTCTCTCTCTTGTGTGTGATCTCTCTCTCTCTCGTCTTCTCTCTCTCTCTCGTGTCTGATGTCTCTATCTCTCGCTCTCTTGTGTGTGATCTCTCTCTCTCTCGTGTGATCTCTCTCTCTCATGTCTGATGTCTCTATCTCTCTCTCTCGTGTGTGATCTCTCTCTCTCTCTCTCTCTCTCTCTCTCTCTCTCTCTCTTTTCTCAATGTATTATTTTTTTCCGACGCCACGTATTTTCATTTCCTTCATGTCCTGTAAAGATTCTAAAGATAGTTTTTATCGTATCTCTCCAGCGATGCATCTTCACTTAACGTGTTCACCGACTTTAGTTTCCATTACGTTTAATACCCCCCCCCCCCCGGTCTCTAATCCCTCCTTCACTGAGGCTCTCGTATCGTAAAACATCATTAAAGTTTCCCTCCGATTAAAAAAAAAAAAATCTAAATAATCCGTCATTAAATCATTTTTTTGGCACGTTTCCGAATTTTTAGTATTTTTATTAACTATTATTAATATATATATATTTTTTTAGGACGATTTTCCGAGCGTGCCGTGTGCAAACGGAGTAACTCCTAACGTATTTGCTCTCCTCCGTGTTGCCAGTGAGTTCTACGTCACCATGGTGAAATGGGCCACCACCACCAAGCTGGCCATCAACTGGCTGAACCGGGCCCAGAACATCTCCATCCTCACGCTGTGTGAGGCCACGACGGGGGTCTGCACCAAGGTGTGTGTGTGTGTGTGTGTGTGTGCGTGTGTGTGTGTGTGTGTGTTGCCTTACACTTACTTTACTCTGTCCACCTGCTTCTCCAGAAACATGAGGATGAAAGTGAAGGATGGCTTCACAGACAGGTGAGCAGATTGTCATTTTTAGTCTTAATTTGAATTAATCTAGATGTTCGGTCGTCATCTAGTCGATGTTGTGATATCTCGGTACTTAATTCATCCTTCATTGAGAGATTTATACAACATTTTACTCCTAAAAACACTTTTCAGTGATAAAGAGAGATATCTGAAATGCCCTCTCGATGTTTCACCTGGAAATATATGCAGATATTTAATGAGATACGATCTCATTTCCCTATTTAAATGTGACATTTCGTTACTTTATATAGTAATAGTAATTATCTTCATCCATATAATCAACATCCAGGATCATATCTAGTCATATCTCTCACATTCACCTGTAGTCTACCACTCTTTTGTACAGCTGTTGTATTTATCGACCTCGTCCGTTGGTGCTTTTGCCCGGTAACTTGTTTGTTGTTCGCTCTTCAGAACGAGAAGCCTCTGTTCTCCAAAGACGGGCTGAAGCTGTTCTTCACCCGCGCCATTCCACAAGGAGGCCGCGGCAAGTTCTTCCACATCTCCATGTCCATCTCCCAGGTGAGAGACGAGTTATTCACTCGCTCTGTTATCATCGTCCACCGCCACTGCTCTGTGACCGTGGGACGCTCCTCATGCCGCCCTCCGTCCCCGCAGCCCAACACCAGCACGGACACGCTGCAGTCCATCACCTCCGGGGACTGGGACGTCACCGAGGTCCTGGCCCACAACGAGGACAGCCAGCTGATGTGAGCGCCGCGGAGAGCAACACACGGCAACCACGGCAACCACGGCCGCACGCGCTCACTGCCACGACAACAGTGTCTCACAATCTAACAGTGTCTCATAATCTAACAGCGACGAGCAACAGTGTCATAATCTTACAGTGTCTCATAAACTAACAGTGTCTCATGATCTAACAGTGAAGAGTAACAGTGTCATAATCTTACAGTGTCTCATAAACTAACAGTGTCTCATGATCTAACAGCGACGAGCAACAGTGTATCATAATCCAACAGTGAAGAGTAACAGTGTCATAATCTTACAGTGTCTCATAATCTAACAGTAAAGAGCAACAGTGTATCATAATCTAACAGTGAATTCAACAGTGTATCATAAACTAACAGTGTCTCGTGCTCTAACAGCGACGAGCAACAGTGTCATAATCCAACAGTGAAGAGTAACAGTGTCATAATCTTACAGTGTCTCATAATCTAACAGCGAATTCAACAGTGTATCATAATCTGACAGCAAATATAACAGTGTATCATAATCTAACAGCAAAGTCAACAGTGTTTCATAATCTAACAGAGACGAGCAACAGTGTATCATAATCTAACAGTGTATCATAATCTAACAGTGTATCATAATCTAACAGTGTATACAACAGTGTATCATTATCTAACAGTGTATCATAATCTAACAGGGTATCATAATCTAACAGTGTATTATAATCTAACAGTGTATTATAATCTAACAGTGTATACAACAGTGTATCATTATCTAACAGTGTATCATAATCTAACAGCGAAGTCAACAGTGAATCATTATCTAACAGTGTATCGTAATCTAACAGCAAAGACAACAATGTATCATAATGTAACAGTGAAGAGGATTTTTTATCAAAATCTAACAGCGAATTCAACAGTGTATCATAATCTAACAGAGAAGATAACAGTGTATCATAATCTAACAGTGAAGTCAACAGTGTTTCATAATCTAACAGTGTATCATAATCTAACAGCGAAGAGGAACAATTTATCATAATCTAACAGCAAAGTCAACAGCGTATCATAATCTAACAGTGAAGATAACAGTGTTTCATAATCTCTGTCAACAGTTTAGTAATAACATGATAATAAAAGAAAAAACACGATACAGAAGGTATGAACAAGAAGAGAAAGGTGCTCGTATGAACAGATATTGATACAGTTTTAAATGACAGGTATTTATAATATGTCACATATTGCACATGATAAGTGGAGTGAGGTAGTGGCGGTAGTGGTTATTACACATATTTAAATATGTTTGTGTTGTATAACGGTGTTTTATAATCTCACAGGAGGAGCAACATTGTGTCATGGTTGGTAGTCATTTACGTAGAACACGAGTTTTGTGTTTCCAGTCTATAACTTCAGCTACTTTGTTTGAACGACCACGAGGCCACATGAGGAAACATCTGGATCGGGATGAACAAAACAAAAAGATGATGATTAAAATGCCCTCGAGCCAAAAGGTCATGAAAACAAAACCCACGGACAGAGCGCCGTGCGCTGCGCTTTAAATGCTTCAACGCCGCCAACAGATTGTTGCCATCCGACAGGCAAATGGACCTTTTATTTATTTTATTTTATTTTATTGTCAAGAAGCATTTTAGTTATTTATTTTTATAGTACCGACGCTGCATTTGCAGAAAAAGCGACTAAACTTATCGTCTGTCGCGGGCGGCGAGCGGCGTGCTCTTCCACCAGCTCGTACGGTTCCACGCCGTAAACCACATCAGATGGGGATCGGCGTATAAAAAACAAGCCCTGCTGGATGATTACACACACACACACACACACACACGCACACACCTCGGCCTTTTCGCACGTGCACTAACCCAGTGTTTGAAAGTGATTTGAAAAAAGTCTACGAAAAAAAAGGGGGGGGGGGGGGCTACTTCTCTTCCAAAAAATAAATAAATCCCCCCTTCTATCATCCATTTATGAAACGACTCTTCCACTGAGTGTTTGGGACGTCGCTTCGTTACTTTTTAAAATGTTTTAAGCTAAACTTTTTTTCTAAAGCTAACCTTTTTTTCTGAAGCTAAACTTTTTTTTTAAGCTAAACTTTTTTTTTAAAGCTAAACTTTTTTTCTAAAGCTAACCTTTTTTTCTAAAGCTAAACTTTTTTTTTAAAGCTAAACTTTTTTTAAAGCTAAACTTTTTTTTTAAGCTAAACTTTTTTTTTAAAGCTGAACTTTCTTTTTAAAGCTAAACTTCTTTTTAAAGCTAAACTTTTTTTTTAAGCTAAACTTTTTTTTTAAAGCTAAACTTTTTTTCTAAAGCTAACCTTTTTTTCTAAAGCTAAACTTTTTTTAAAGCTAAACTTTTTTTTTAAGCTAAACTTTTTTTTTAAAGCTAAGCTTTTTCTTCTTCTCTCCCTGTATTATCGTAGATACTTCCTGAGCACCGAGGACGGCCCCAAGCGAAGACACCTGTACAGGTAACCGCCGCCGCGGTTCTCCATTATTGTTTTTAGAAAAATAAAACAATTCTAAATGGCGTCTTTCTTCTTCTTCTTCTCCTCCGCCGCCGCAGCGCCGACACCTTCGGCTCGTTCAACCGCCGCTGTCTGTCGTGCTCGCTGTACGACGGCTGCGACTACATCAGCGGCTCCTTCAGCCTCAACATGAGCTACTTCCTGCTGCACTGCCAAGGTAGCTAACGCAGAACTCCACCCGTCCCTCCACCCGTCCCTCTGGCCTCCCTCTCTTCGCTCGGACCAACGTTCCTCGGTTTAAACAATGAGGTTACGGAGAAGAGGTTTCCACTCGTCCGGTTTGGCTCCGTCAAAGGAAAACATGATATTATCCGACCGCATCGACAGTCGTTTTTTTCATTTTAACAGTCATTTTAACTTTTACTATTTATTTTATTTTTATTTTTTTATTTCAACAATATTTTTTTTATTTTGACAGTCATTTTAAATTGTAATAATCATTTAAAGTATTTTTTTATTTCGACAATCATTTTTCATTTTAACAGTCATTTAAAATGTTAATAATCATTTTAACAGTTTTTTTTTATTTCGACAATCATTTTTCATTTTAACAATTTGAATTATTGATTATTACAATTTTAAAATTGTAATAATCATTTAAAGTCATTTAAATTTTTGAAAAGTCATTTAAAACTCATGTTGAAAGTCATTTTGTGAAAGTACACAAAGAAAAGCTACTTTTATGTTAAAATAAAACGTGTCTATTATTGCTACATGCATATTTGTTGTGGTTTTAAAACACAAACGATGCATTTAGCTGTTAAATATAATAAAATAAAGTGCATCTCTCTCTGGAATGTAGTGAAATAGAAATTTTCGAAAGCACAACATTTAAATTGTACCTTAAAGTAATTTTTTGAACGCTAAAAAAACTTTGCCCGCAAAATAGATGATAGATATGGAGAGAGAGAAGGAATAGCCACCGCCATGCAGGACTGGAAGAAGCTCAGGTTTGCATCTTTTTGTTCCTCCCACTGAACAAAAGATCTTCGGACGTCTCACTCTGACTTATTTCTGTCGTCCATGAACACCCCGATGTCTGCGTCGTGCCTCTTTTCCCCGATGTGTCCCTGACGTGTCCCTGATGTGTCCCTGATGTGTCCCTGATGTGTCCCCGACGTGTCCCCGATGTGTCCCCGATGTGTCCCTGATGTCTCGTCTCCTCCCCAGGGCGGGACGTCCCGTTCGTGGCCGTCTACAAGACGCAGAGGGACGGCGAGAGCGACGCGCAGGACAGGGAGAGTGAGTGTTCACGCCCACTTTATTGGATTGCGTTCGCTAGACTGCGGATCCACCTTGGAGACGACCTTGACGGGGAAAAGGGGGGAGGAGGGACGGGGGGGGGGGGGGGGGGGAGTGTTTCCGTTGTAGGGATGAACATCCGCCGTTGGTCCAGCATGACGAGCTGTAATCACATCGCTCCAACAGGAAGTCCTCATCAGATTACGACGCTGGGATTTGATTCTGTGCTTGTGTGTGTGTGTATGTGTGTGTGTGTGTTTGTGTGTTTGTGTCTGAGTGTGTGTGTGTGTGTGTGCAAGTTTTATCTTTCACCAACATGACGTCCCCGGTCCTGATGATGTTCAGAGAGCTCTTGATGTTATTACCCCAGAGCTTATTTCATGTCCTCGGCTATTGAACGCCACCTTTGGATGGGGGGGGGGGGTTGTATCCCGTAGGTTTGTGGTCTAGGTGTAAATAAGTACATCATGTATGCTAAGAACAACAACATTCATTTTAGTTTAATTTTGACATTTCTAATGCGGGGGGGTATGTCGTGTCGTGACGGGACTCGTTTTGTTAGTGTTCAGTACCGCGTTGTCTTTGACTTGAAGCTCCGCCCACGTGACTGCCCGGAGACTCTCATTGGTTGTTCATGTGCCCCCTCCTCCTCCCCCCCCCCCCCCCCACCAGGCATCGCAGAGGTGCACAAGCTGGAGGGCAACGAGAACCTGAGGCTGACGCTGGACGCCATGCAGATGCCCATCGTGGAGTACAAGGAGATCCACATGGAGGACTACAGTACGTACACACACACACACACACACACACACACACACACACACACACCGCGGGGGGGGGGGGGGTCGCGACCTCTCAGGGGCTGATTACCGTATCTGGTCATTGTTGTCGGGGAAAGCAGCAACAAAATAAAACAATGAGTTCAGGGGGGGGGGTTGTGTGTAGCAGTGTGTGTGTAACGTGTCACTGTGTGTGTGGTGAAACCTGTTTGTGTGTTTGCCTTCCAGCTTTGTCTCTGAAGATCCTGAAACCCGCCGGCTTCATGGACACACAACACTACCCGCTGCTGCTGCTCGTGTGAGTGTGTGTGTGTGTACATGTGTGTATACAGTATGTGTGTGTGTGTGTGTGTGTGTGTATAGGTGTGTTTACATATGTGTGTGTGTGTGTGTGTGTATATGTGTGTGTGTATGTGTGTAGGTGTGTGTGTGTATACGTGTGTGTGCGTAGGTGTGTGTACATGTGTGTATACAGTATGTGTGTGTGTGTGTGTGTGTGTGTAACCTCTGAGGTAGAAGTGTTTTTTCTATTAGCTGTGCCGACATCAGTGGAGAGTTTTAATCTGTCATTTTCATTTTAACACACACACACTCACACAAACACACACACAAACACACACACACACACTCAGAACTATCGAATATTTAAAAAGCACATTCCAGACAGGCGCCGTGTATCCACACACACACTCTCATCACTTCTACGCGTACTCATCGTGACGTCACGCGTGTTTGCGCGTGTGTGTGTGTGTGCGTGTGTGTGTGTGTGTGTGCGTGTGTGTGTGTGCGTGTGTGTGCGTGTGTGTGTGCAGCGACGGGACCCCCGGTGGCCAGACGGTGGCGGAGCGGTTCCGGGCGGACTGGGCCTCGGTGCTGGTGAGCAGCTTCGGGGCCGTGGTGGCGCTGTGTGACGGGCGGGGGGGCGGCTTCCAGGGCACCACCCTGCTGCACCGCGTCCAGAGGAGGCTGGGCCTGTACGAGGAGCTGGACCAGAGGGAGGCGCTCAGGTAGGGAGGAGGAGGAGGAGGGGGAGGAGGAGGAGGAGGAGGGGGAGGAGGAGGAGGAGGAGGAGGAGGCGTCCAACGGTATCCGTGGTTACGTGAAGCCGCGTGGATTCCCCGGTTGGAGTCTCTCCATCAGAATAGATTTCCGTTTGGAAAATATTTAAAATAAACTGTAAATTATCAGTTTGAGTCTTTATCTTTTATTTTTTACGCATTTAAATGTTATAGCAGCGGTATAATAATATAAGTCTCTTGGAAACATAGTTGCCATGGTGACAGTGTATATACAGTGTTTCTATTTATATATATATATATATATATATATATATATATATATATATATATATATATATATATATATATATGTACATATAAGTATGTATATTGTATATAAACATATACATATGTATATATGTTTATATATATATTATATATATATATATATATATATATTATATATATATATATGTACAGTATATATATATGTGTATATATATATATATATATATATATGTATATGTATATATATGTATACAGGTCAAATAATGTTTTCCAAATATATATATATATATATATATATATATATATATATATTTATTTTAATATATATAAATATATATATATATATATATATATATATATATATATATATACAGGTCAAATAATACATTTTCCAATTTGCATCTCTTCCAGTTTTATGTTGAAGGAGCCGTACATCGACAAAACCCGAGTTGGAGCTTTTGGGAAGGTGAGTGTACCTGAAGGCACCACGCATGTGAAGGCACCACGCATGTCGTTGTGACGCTCGGGTTGGACCTCGATAATTCTACTATTATCTGAATTTACTTGTCGTTTATTTGTCGTTTACTTCCTGTGATAACCAGGAATCACATTTGCTGAAACCCGACATTTTACCCACAAATACAAGTGCAAAGTTGCAAAAATCAAAGTACTATACCCTGAATGTGGTACTTTAGCGTATGTCGGAGTAGATTCGTTAACGCGCCCGCTGCCGTCCCTCAGGTGTACGGGGGCTACGTGACCTCCCTGCTGGTCAGCGGCGAGGATTCCCCCGTGAAGTGCGGCGCCGTCCTCTCGCCCATCACCGACTTCGAGCTATACGGTAAGCCGCTCGGTGTTCCCAATTTTCTTTTTTCAAATATCTGTGTGTGTGGAGTCAGAAAAACGAAAATGCATCGTGTCTCACCCTCGGTATCCGGGACTTCCACGAGCGTCTCACGCGGGGACGTCCTCTGTGGGGTGAAAGGGGCGGGGCTTAGTCGCTGCAGATACAGCTTGAACCCAATCAGAACAGAGACAGACAGAGTTGACTACACCCCCGTCCTCACCTCGGCTCCTGAACATGAGCAAAACGAGTCACGTCACGACATACCCCCCCGCATCGGAAATTTCAAAATAAAACCAACATTTTTTTTTTTTCGTTCTTAGCGTACATGATGTACTGATTCACACCCAAACCACCTTCACTAAGTCATACCCCCCCCCCCTTCCCCCTCCGCCCTGTGAGTTGTAGAATTGAGTGTAGATATATAAGGGGAGAAGGACAAAGGAAAGAAGGAAATGAGGAAACTGCAAATGAAGGAGGAACCGTACGTCCCGGAGGGATTTCACATCATTTTGGTTTTTCTTTCGCTTTTCTTTTGCTCGAGGGGGGGGCGAGCGACACCGTATTAAATTTGGAATTTCAAATGAAGACGTGCTGAAAAAAGAAAGAAAGATGGAGACGGGAGAACGTGTTTAAATATGAATATGAAGAAACGTGTCGGGGAAATGAAGTTTCATTTAGAGCTCTAATTGAAGCCATCTTCTCTCTCTCCCCCCCCCCCCCCCCCCACCTGTAGCATCTGCGTTTTCAGAACGATACCTGGGACTGCCTAAACCTGACCCGAGGGCCTACACGGTAGGACTCGATTGCGATTGTTACGTTTCTGAGTCGCGATCCTCTCGCCTCTGATTTGTTGTTGTTTGTTTCCTCAGATGGCAAATCTGGCCCACAGAGCGTCTCAGTTCGTGGATAAGAAGTTTCTTATTATTCATCCAACAGCCGACGGTAGGACGAACCCTACGAGGGCCCTGCCGCGCAAAAGTTTGGGGTCAACCAGATTTATTTATTTCTTCATGAAAACTCACTTTTATTTATCAAATTATTCATAAAATGAATATAAAATATCATCAAGACATTGACAAGGTTATAAATAATGACTTTTTATTGTAAATATTAATGTAGTTCTTCAAACTTGGAAGGCCAGTTTTATAGCTTCTCGCTCCAGCATAACTGTTTTCAGCTGCGCTCGCATTAAAAAGGGTTTTCAAGGGTTTTCTACCCCTCTGCTCGTCTTCTAAGGCGATAACACACTGTACCACTAGAACATGGAGATGGGCCTCTACACACCTCTGTAGAGACTTCATTAAACACCAGAGAATAGTCATCTACACATTAACTATGTAGAGAGAGGATTAAAGATTCATTTAATATTATCTTCATTGATAAAAACAGTGATTTTCTTTGAAAAATAAGGACATTTCTACGTGACCCCAAACTTTTGAATGGTAGTGTATTTTATTTTACATGAAGCAACAAAAAAAAAGCAGAAGATTTTAACATTTTTTGCCGTGTTTATCCTTACGTTTCCCCAGAAAAAGTCCATTTCCAACACACAGCCAAGTTCATCGCCCAGCTCATCAACGAGAAGGCCAACTACACCTTACAGGTACGTCTCCAACTCGTTATGTAACTGCATCCCTTCTTCCTGCCTGGTTCAGTTGTTCTCCGAGCCTCTGGGGGCTCCGTGGGCCCGGCGGGATGCAGAGGATTATCCCCCACAATGCCTTGCTTCCAAATAATGGGATTATGAGGTTGTCTCGGGCCTCCCGCATTAACACCAGGAATAATCCAATTAGGATGCGCTGTGCTGCGGCTGGATGTCCATCGGAGGTTATTAGTGGCTGGAGGATGAGTTTCTGAGCCTGACTCTGGGCTTCGTTCAGCCTCAGGTCCACTCAGAACATCTCAATCCACAGAGCTCCTGTGAGAGCCGTGTGGCGTTGAATCAATTAGTCAACCCTTAAAAAGGTAGCGATCAAATAATCTTTGAGAGCGAATTACAGAGCGGGATCATTTAGTTTGAGTTAGGAATCGATGCTTCCTCTGCCCGAGCTCTATGGAAGCGACCAATCAAACTGATTAGAACCAATATCGGCTGATTGTGGTGCCGATCATCCACCCCCCCGATATCCAGTGGGTGTGCTGATGAACTGTTTGAGAGGTCAAGAGGTCAAGCCATGTATCATTGTGTACATAAAACAGACATGCACATATTTAATGGTGTTATCCCAATTGAGAAATTGTTTTAGTATATCAAGAGTTTTGTGTGTACGCTTATATAATAACTGTAATGGTTTAAAAATAGTGGCACTAGCATCTGATATATATGTATATATAAATACGTATATATGTGTGTATATATATATTAATACACATATATATATATATATATATATATATTTATATTATATATATGTTTTTATAATATATATTTTATATAATTTAAATATATATATATAGATTATATATATTATATGTATATATACAGTATACATTTACATAATATAAATAATATATATATGATATATACATATAATATACATATCATATATATTATATATATATATTTTATATATATAATATAATATATATATATATATATATATATATATATAATATGCAATGACACTTTTTATAACATCTTTAGCTGCTATGTCCAGCAGCGTGTCTCAGTCCCTGTCCTCTGTGTCCAGCAGCGTGTCTCAGTCCCTGTCCTCTGTGTCCAGCAGCGTGTCTCAGTCCCTGTCCTCTGTGTCCAGCAGCGTGTCTCAGTCCCTGTCCTCTGTGTCCAGCAGCGTGTCTCAGTCCCTGTCCTCTGTGTCCAGCAGCGTGTCTCAGTCCCTGTCCTCTGTGTCCAGCAGCGTGTCTCAGTCCCTGTCCTCTGTGTCCAGCAGCGTGTCTCAGTCCCTGTCCTCTGTCTCCAGATCTACCCGGACGAGGGCCACTTCCTGCACAGCGAGGCCACGCGGCAGCACCTGAGCCAGTCGCTGGTCAACTTCTTCGAGGAGTGCTTCAGGCTACCGGAGCGGCTGTTTGAGGAGGCTCTGGAGGAGGAGAGCGAAGACGAGGGTTAGCTCTCGCCCCGAAGCCCTAAGCCCCTCCCCCGCCGGTACGATCGCCCGCCTGACCTCCTGACCTCCTGACCTCCTGCGTCCTCGCCCCCCTACGCCCAAAAAGCACAACGCTGACATACAGTCGTGTAGAAAATGTGCAGACTCGTCCGTTCCTGCTACGACTTTTTTTTCGCATTTGGACTCCGCCCCCTCCCTGCGTCCGCATGCCCCAACCCCCAGACTGCCTTTCCAGCAGGACGACGGATCGACCCCTCACGTCCATCTTCAGACCCCGAGTTCAAATCCTGAAAAAAAAAAAAAACTCCCGGAGAGCCAGCAGACAGACCGGTAACCTTGGAGACGCAGTAGAGACAACGAAGCGTCCGGCTTTCACTCAAACTTTACACGCTGGGAGGAGAAGGAACGCCTTCCGGCACACGTGAGGGTGGGGGGGGGGGGGATCAGACGCCCGGTGACGAACACTTTGGCTCACGATGGCGACGACGATACGGGAAATGATCAGATTTTTAAAGAAGTTGTGAAGAACCTCCATGTTGGACTGTGGTTGTGTCTATTGTACCTACAAGTATGTCAAGAAAAGAATAGCACACAAGCTCTCACTCGGCAATTCTGGATGTTATTTTCTTTTGGTATTCATGTTCCACCCCCACCCCCCCTCGTTCATCTCGTAGCCTCTATTTTTTGTGTCTCGGTGATGCTGACAGAATTCGCTGACTTGCAAAAAAAAAACATGTTTGGAAGATGAAGAAAAAATGCTTAGTTTTGTTTTCCTGATGAATCGTATTTATGCATTTTATTGCGACGCTCCGGTTTTCCCAAACGTTTGGTCTCAACGAGCGTCACGTTGTTTTAGTCCCTGTGCCTTAAACTGTCAGAAAACACCTCACACAAGGCCCATTCTGTAGAAATTGTTAGATTTTTGGGGGAAATGCACTTGGTGTAGCTTCTTGTCTAGGTAGGAGATGACCTTTCATTCCCAATAACTACAAAGCTAGCTTAGCTTAGCATAAAGACTGGAATTTAAGGGGGGAAAGCACTATTACATTGTTATAACACATTTTAAAAAAACGAAAGTGTGAAACACACCACAGGTTGTAGTTTTATGGGCGGCTATGATCTGGACCTTGACTTTATGCAACTACGAAGCTAGCTTAGCATAAAGACTGGAATTAAAGGGATAAAAAGCACTATTACATTGTTATAACACATTTAAAAGGGGGGAAAAACACTATTACATTGTTATAACACATAAAAAAAAAAGTGTGAAACCCACCACAGGTTGTAGTTTTATGGGCGGCTATGACCTGGACCTCGACTTTATGGATTCTCTATAGTCGTTAACCCCCCCCCCCCTCTCCCCCCAGCTTCAAGTGTTTTTATGCTCAATAAGCGTATTTCCTAAAAATGTCACCGGTACTTTCCACGGCAAGCTGAATGGAGTTTGACGTTCCGCACCGAAAGAATAATGTGATGTATAAATTTGCCCCGTTGATGACGCAACACCGAGCTGGAATGTACAGAATCTGCATTGCGTCACGTTTGAGAAAGTAAAGTAAAGAAAAAGCAGAGTTTTATTTATTATTAAAAAACTTTATGTAACCTGGTCGGGTCACGGAGGTAAAGGGTCACTTCAAATCAGTAAATATGAATTCATTCACTTCTCAAGGTTGAAGAATTATCATCAGGATTGTGCGTTATTATCCATTTGTATATAAGAGGGAAACATTTTTAAACACGGCAAAGGAAATGATGAATTCTCGAGGCACACGTGTCATTTTTTATTATTTAAACGACCATTCGTGTTAAAGTGCACGCTCGGCGGTTATTCGCAGCGCTGTCCCCGATTTTTGACATCTTGAATGTTCCTGACAGGATTGCATAACTTCCATATCTCCAGTAGTACTCGTGGTTGAGAGCCCCGATCTCGTCCAGCTTTGATGTGTAAATGTTCTTCAAAATATCATTTTTATTCTAAATAGAGAGGGGGAAAGTAAACGATACGTGTCGAGTGTTATTTGTGCATAAAGCATTTTGGAAGTTACTTTTATTTGACTTTTCATTTCTTGCAGTGGAAGTTGAAAAGCTTACGACGACGTGTACACGAGTATACACGAGTATACACCCATGAATGAGAGGCGATAAATAGTTATATAAATGCTTGTTATTTTAATCAAACTGCGGCTTATTCTGCCAATAGAACTCGGTAGAGCGCATACTTTCACATATCACAATATTGGGCATTGAGTTATGAACATTTTGGCATTAGTTGCCAATTGGATTAGAAATTTACCGCACTATCGTAAAAAGAAGAGCTTGACCTTTTCATGACCTTGACCATGACCTTTGACCAGATCGATTCCAAAATCAAATCAAATGGTCCCCAGATAATAACCAATCATCCCCCCAAATTTCATACGATTCGGTATAATACTTTTTGACTTATGCGAATAAAACTCATACAAATACACGCCGATCAAAACATTAGCTTCCGCATTTTCAATGCGAAGATAAAAACACGAAACAAGAGGGAGGCGACTTCCTCCTCGATTTCAACGTAATATTTTATTATTGGTATCTGTACACACACACACACACGTTAACCGCGAACTTTCAAGTATTCATTGCTAAAATATCCCCGTGATATTCTTCCTACTCGAGTGTGAACGTCCACACACACGGACTGGAGATGGTTTCCACTAACTTGACATGAGGAAAAATTATGAAAATGAATGAAAGCTAACGAACATCAGAAGAAATAGATCTGCTCAAACACCCGCGTGGACTCGGCGTGGACGGGGCTGTAGTTGTAGATCAGCGCCTGGTCCTCCTCCTCCAGAGACTCAAACCTGTGGGAGCTCTTCTTGGCTGGAAGGAGGGAAAACAGATCGACACGGAACAACAACAACCAGGGTTCTTACACATTTTGATCGATACTTTTCCATGACTTTAAACCAAATGTCAATGACCAAACTGAGATCTCGGTAAAAACATGAACAATTTAGAACATTTTGTGTATTGAGAGCGTACGCCGGCTTATATTTTGAGCATCTTTCTTTAAAAAAAACATTAATTATTTCAAAATCGGTGTGATCGTGACAAATTTCCATGATTTAAGTTTTTTTTCCAGGCCTGGAAATGACCTTTTTTAAAATTCCATGACTAGTCCAGGTTTTCCATGACCGTAAGAACCCTGAACAACAGCAATGGCAACAACAACAACAACAACACGCGTTCATACCTTCGTTGACGAAGAAGTCGGCGGCGTAGAAGGAGGCCCGGATGGCCGACGGAGAGTGTGGGACGTAATGCCTCCTCCATTCAAACGGGTTCTTCTCCGGATGCCACTGCACGCCGTAGACGGGGTAATCGTACGCTGCCGAGAGGGGGAGGGGAGGGTGGCGGGGGAAATAAGTGAACAAGTGACCTAAAAGTGCTCCCCCTAGTGGCGATAACGGGGCGCCGCGCCTCACCTTCCACCGTGGACACAAACTCGGTGGCTCCGTCCGTGTTGGTGGAGATGACTTTGTAGAAGTTGTTCAGCTCCTCGTTGGCGTTGTGAGTCTGGAAGAAATCAAACGGTATTTCCTCTTTCTCTGTTTTCGACGCCGTTAGAAAGAAACGACTCGGTGGCGCTCAGGGGGAGTCGAACCAATCACAGGGGTGTCCTCTGTCGCGGTGTTTTCTCTGTGGCCGTAGACGACGTACCGACACCGCTATGCTCCACTTGTGAGCGTTGGCCGTCAGCGGCTCCAAGGCCAGGTCCTGCAGGAGGTCAGCCGGGAAGCCTTTGAATATCCTGCTGTCTTTGGCTTCTGGAAAAGGGCCACAACAGTAATAAAATACTATACAAATATACTACTACAACAGCATTAAAGTACTATACTACTACCACAGTAGTTTTTTTTATTTTTCCAAACAAATATACATATTTGTTAATGTAAAGAATATCCACCGTTGTCAAGTGTGTTAATGTTAAATAAATTAAATATATATAATAAATAATTATATGTATAATAAATAAACATACGTATGTAATGTATATATAAATATAATGTATATATATATAATGTAAACATACTTTTATAATTTATATATAACATGTACATTTATATAATACATATATATATATATTTACATAATATATAAATAATATATATTTATTTATATTGTATAAATATGAATTTATATTATATATATGTATAATATATATATATATATATATATATATATATATATATATATATATATATAAAATACATGCATATATTATATATATCATATCTACTTATTTATATAATATCCAGTATATATATAATATATATACATTTATAAAAAAAAGACGTGTCCGTAACAACGACACGTTTCCATAACAACTTGTCCATAACAACGAGACATTTCCATAACAACGTGTCCATAACAACGAGACGTTTCCGTAACAACGAGACGTTTCCGTAACAACGAGACGTGTCCGTAACAACGAGACGTTTCCGTAACAACGAGACGTTTCCGTAACAACGAGACGTTTCCATAACAACGTGTCCGTACCGTGGAGGAAGTTGAGCGGTAACGACACCCCGCTGGTGTTGGTGAGCGACAGCAGGTTCTGTCCACTGGTCAGAACCGTCAGCTGCTCGTACCCGAGGCAGGTCCCCCACACGGGGAAGTAGTCGCCTCTCTCGTTTGCCTGAAACAATCACACACCGTAAATAATAAATAACCCTGAGACCTGCCGTTGATCACATTTCACACGTTGTCTTACCTCGATAGCGAGATCGTAGAAGACCTTGGCCGCTCTCTGATAACCCGATGACGTGATGTTGGCGCTTCCTCCCGGGAACAGGACCCTGAGGACACACAGGAGCCGAGTCACGACTCCATAACCACATAATGCTATGCATCTCTTAAAAGAACATTCAAATGTTTCATATTGGGGTCGTAGAGAATATCCAGAGGCCTGTGGACTCGTTTTAAGGTTAATGTGTCGCCATTATAAATAGTTTATATAGTTGTTGCTTCTATTGTAAAGTGTCTTAAATACCTTGTACTTTGCCCTCAACAAATAAAATGTATTTATATTATTATTATTATTATAAAATGTGTTTTGCCAGTGATGCTCAATACAGCTGGTGTACAAGAATCACGTTGCCAGTGTTATTAAATATGACTCATTATTACATCTAACCTGTTATTTTGACCTTTAACTCACTTATTCGTCGGCCATCATCATGAATATTTACGACTGTCGGAATCGTGTCACATGGTCGGGGTAAAAAAAAAAGTTGTGATGTCACGGGCAGAACACAGAAAAAAACACTTTTTTTTAGCATACTTGCTTTAGAATAATGGCTTTACATTTTTTTTATTACTTTAATGTTAAAACACATTTTTTCTGTACGCCTGTATATAAAGTTAATTATTTACTTTTCTGAAACATCCGTGACGTGAAGGCATTAGTGAAAAAAAACATATACCCGGTACATGTATTTCATTTTAATTTAGAAAGAAAATCCAAACCTAGATGTTATATATATATATATATATATATATATATATATTAAAGCATATTTACCCGTTAATGGAGTTGAACAGTTTCTTGTACTCCTCCGGTGTCTGGTTAATCCTGGAGACATGGAGAAGAGAGGTCAAAGGTCGCATACGGGCTCTGATGTGTACAGGAGGAGGAATGGCGTGAACTCACATGACCGGCACGACCCTCGCCCCCGCCGACTCCAGCGTCTTCACGTAAGAGGCGGCGATGTACGAGATCTGATTGGCTTTTGGGAAGTACACTTCTTGAGCCAGTACTCCTTTTTGAGAGGAAAACACACACACACACACACACACACACACACACACACGCACGCACACACGCACACACGCACACGCACACACGCAAGCACGCAACAAGTTGAACCACTCTGTCAGCACGCCGTTACTCTAAAAAACTAAAACCACAATGAAAACCTGTTAAGTTGGCAGACGTACCGATGATGGGTCTGTCGTTCCTCCTGGCTGATGGATACACACACACACACACACACACACACACACACACACACACACACGTGAGAGAACATTCAAACAAGAAGATCATTGAACTACAAAGCAAATGATCCGTCTCTCTGTGTCTGTGTATCGATCCACATTGCATCGATGTCACATTGTATCTATGTTACATTGTATCTATGTCACATTGTATCAATGTTACATTGTATCTATGTCACATTGTATCTATGTCACATTGTATCTATGTCACATTGTATCTATGTCACATTGTATCTATGTTACATTGCATTGTGTATCAATGTTACATTGTATCTATGTCACATTGTATCAATGTTACATTGTATCTATGTCACATTGTATCAATGTTACATTGTATCTATGTTACATTGTATCTATGTCCCATTGTATCTATGTCACATTGTATCAATGTTACATTGTATCTATGTCACATTGTATCAATGTTACATTGTATCTATGTCACATTGTATCAATGTTACATTGTATCTATGTTACATTGTATCTATGTCACATTGTATCTATGTCACATTGTATCAATGTTACATTGTATCTATGTTACATTGCATTGTGTATCTATGTCACATTGTATCTATGTTACATTGTATCAATGTTACATTGTATCTATGTTACATTGCATTGTGTATCTATGTCACATTGTATCAATGTGACAATGCATTGTGTATCTATGTCACATTGCATCGTTTATCTATGTCACATTGTATCAATGTGACAATGCATCGTGTATCTATGTCACATTGTATCTATGTCACATTGTATCTATGTCACATTGTATCTATGTCACATTGTATCTATGTCACATTGCATCTATGTCACATTGTATCTATGTCACATTGCATCTATGTCACATTGTATCTATGTTACATTGTATCAATGTTACATTGTATCTATGTCACATTGCATTGTTTATCTATGTCACATTGTATCAATGTGACAATGCATCGTGTATCTATGTCACATTGTATCTATGTCACATTGTATCTATGTCACATTGCATCTATGTCACATTGCATCTATGTCACATTGCATCTATGTCACATTGTATCTATGTCACATTGTATCTATGTCACATTGTATCTATGTCACATTGCATCTATGTCACATTGCATCTATGTCACATTGTATCTATGTCACATTGCATCTATGTCACATTGTATCTATGTCACATTGTATCTATGTTACATTGTATCTATGTTACATTGCATTGTGTATCTATGTCACATTGCATCGTTTATCTATGTCACATTGTATCAATGTGACAATGCATCGTGTATCTATGTCACATTGTATCTATGTTACATTGTATCAATGTTACATTGTATCTATGTCACATTGCATTGTTTATCTATGTCACATTGTATCAATGTGACAATGCATCGTGTATCTATGTCACATTGTATCTATGTCACATTGCATCTATGTTACATTGCATCTATGTCACATTGTATCTATGTCACATTGCATCTATGTCACATTGTATCTATGTCACATTGTATCTATGTCACATTGCATCTATGTCACATTGTATCTATGTCACATTGTATCTATGTCACATTGTATCTATGTCACATTGCATCTATGTTACATTGCATCTATGTCACATTGTATCTATGTCACATTGCATCTATGTCACATTGCATCTATGTCACATTGCATCTATGTCACATTGTATCTATGTCACATTGCATCTATGTCACATTGTATCTATGTCACATTGTATCTATGTCACATTGCATCTATGTCACATTGCATCTATGTCACATTGTATCTATGTCACATTGCATCTATGTCACATTGCATCTATGTCACATTGCATCTATGTCACATTGCATCTATGTCACATTGCCCTCCAGGTGTTCAGCGGTACATACCTCCGGTCGGGTCACACCCAGTCTGGTTGCTGGCCCTGAGCCGGCTCACCTTCACGCCGGCGGAGGCCAGCGTGGCGTGTAACCGGCTCATGGCGTCCGCGGTCAGCGCCCGAGTGCGCGACAGGATCCAGGCGAAGTCCACGTGGAAGAGGAAGTAGTCGGTACACGAGTACACCAGAGCGTACGACTGGTAGTCCGTGGAGAGCACCCAGTAGGGCGCATCGGGAACACCTGGGCACAGAAATAGATCCACAAAATATATTTTGTTTGGGTATTAAAATAGTTTTTAAAAAATATTAAAAATTCATACGCTGAATTTCATGAAAGAAACAGTGTTTGTACCTTTAAAGAAGCTGACACCTAGAATAGCCGGTTGAGATGCATTCTTTACCCTGGCAACACCCTCGATTGTGTTTCTCTTCCCGTTAGACCTGAAAAGAGAGGGAAGAGAAGGAAGAGAGGGCGGAAACAAAGGAGGGCAAATCAAAATTTGGATTTCACTTGAATGGCACAAGACACCCAAATCAATATTAAAAAAAATACTGTTTATTTATTGTGTAAGTTATTGGTGTAACATAGTGTATCATATCCTTTGCTTTACAGTTATAACTAAGTCATAATAATATATATCTTTGGGTTTACGACACGCCATCAAGGTGTGATATCCAGCCAATCACAAAGACGGAGCGTGTAACCAATTAGATGTGGAGATATGATGGTACCGCCCACTTACTGTCAAAAAGGGAGAAAAAAAACTACTCCCGCACGCGCAGGTTCACCAGGAACTATTTTCTCTCGCGGAGTGATGTAAAAGCGCTTGTCAATGTAAATTACGCGCGCGGTTGTCGGGATTTTGACAGCGATTTGTCCTTCATAGAAAATAAAAAAAAATACAATACTTGCTGGTAAACATGAGTGTTGCTTACAGCAGCTCCGCGTTGAGCACCTTGACCGTCCCGTCGGGCCGCAGGCTGTACGAGGCCTGGTTGCATCGGCCGCGTTCAAACGCAGCCGGGAGCTTCTCGATCTCGTACCAGGTGCCCATATACTGGGAGAGAGAGAGAGAGAGAGAGAGAGGGAGAGAGAGAGAGAGAGGGGGGGGAGAAACGTGTGGCAATCACATAGATACTATCAACGCGATATGGGGTGTTTTTTGTGCGTTTTTTTTTTTTTTTACCTTCGTGACATCGAAGTCCTTTTGAACCGGCGGCTGGGCGCATCGTCCGGGGTGGAGGGACTGACCGTGAGCGGCCGCCGTGAGCACCGAGAGTACCGAGAGCACCGGGAGGAGCAGCTTCCATGGGAGAATAGTTCATGAGGGAAACCCCAAAACAACAGTAGTGTCACAGTATTGGAGAGCACATGTCCCAGAATGCTCGGTTATATATATATATATATATATATATATATATATATATATATATATATATATATATATATATATATATATACATTTATAAATATCTATACATATCTAAATAAATATGTATATATAACTAAATAAGTAAATATCTATATATTTATAAATGTATATATATATATATATATACACATATATGTATATATTTCTAAATATGTATACATATCTAAATACATATTTATATATATATTTATATATACATTTATAAATATGTATACATATCTAAATAAATATTTATATATATATTCCAGACTCATGGGTCCATAAAACACAAATACTACAACAATATATACAATACAATACAATACAACACCGGTCCAATCACTGCAGCTAAAAGTCACTCGTGGTTAAAGAACATACAAACACTTGTTCTATTGCCTCCAGAAACAAGACAAAAAAAGATTACAAAACTAATGCACATTTTGGATGTTATAAATGACAGAAAGGTTCGTACAGTACCTGGAAGGCCTTCATGTCCAGGTGGCTACAACAAAGCTGTTCTGATGGGAAGAGAAATCTCCACAAAAAAAAGAGACTTCTATGTTGCTCTACGATCCGGAGCTCTTAACTTAATGGATCACTGTGTTGGGGATTTAGGAAGAGATTCTTTTTGTAACATGCCCTTTGGAAGGGAAACATGTTTCAAGATTTGTTTACAAAACCTTTAACCTTTGAGGATGGTTTGCCCCTCGCTCCTGCACATATAAGTTAGATAACAGCGGTTCCCACTGCAGCCGTGTTGACAGTGCTGCGCCACGTTGGCTCAAATCTGTGGAACCGATGTTCAGATCGATGGGGAACCGTGTTGGATGAACCCCGAGGAGCCACGCACCGGAAAAGGAAACGTCTCAAATAAAGCGATGAGTTCTTGAGGCGTTAGGTTTATTTTTTTATTTGCTTCAGCTCCACGAGGACACGTTGACATCTTGAATGTGAAGTACATTCCCATGTGGGATTGTGATTGAGAAATAGTATCTCTGAGATACAAATATATATATATATAAATAAATTAACACTGTTAGGTTGTAATAGTTTATTTTGATAACATGTGCAGAGGTCTTATGCTTTAAAATAATACAAATAGAAAGATATTATAATAGGAAATATTAGGGAGAATATTGATATCGTTATTAATGTGTTATGAAGCATAGGGGTAATGTTTACTCTATGCAAATGGTAACGGAAAGAATTAATGTATGTTGCATGAGAGTGACTGTATGGTATTATAGATTGATGAAGCCGGTTGAAATCCGTGAAGTAACTTACAATAATAGACGGGACTTTTATTGTGAAAATACTTGACCTGAAGTGACGTTTTGACCCGGGGTTCAGTGACATTCGACCCCTCCGTTGTTCTAGCGGGACTTTGAACCAATCACCAGGTGTTGAAGACTGGACTCACCTTGGAGAGAGAGGATTGGCTGATTTTGAGACTAAGACCTAAACTGATATCTCGGTGTGTACATAAAAATGTAGTAAACAATGAGAATTACAAAGCATACAATACACCTTAAATGAAACAAATGAGACAGTAGTTTGATTAAAATAATAAACATTACTATACATGTTTATTCTTAGAAACTCTTATACAAATGTTTATTCTTTTAATCAAACTATTATGTTCAGATCTGCAAATGGACTTGGCGTATTCCGGTTTATAATTTGAGTCTTCCTTTCAAAAACATGAATTATTCTAAACTCAACGTATATAAACATGTGATAACAAATGTCTATGACTGTTCCAAAACTTGTGATTTTAGTTTTTTCCAGGACTTTTCCAGGCCTGGAAATGACCATTTTAAAATTCCAAGACTTTTCCAGGTTTTCCATGACCGTAGGATCCCCGCCTTCTACTCCGTTTGCAAACCCCCGTTGTTGGAGCCATATATTTTGTTTGATTATAAATCATGTTATATAATTTATCTGTAGAATCAAAGGCTGTTTCCTTATCTTATATTCATATTTGAAATGCTTTTTGTGTATTATTTACATTAGTTTGATGAGGATCAGCTGGTGTAAGAGGAAGAGGCGGAACCGTCTCGGGTCTTAATTTCCTGTATGGAACGGGGCATTTGAGACAGTTTTTGACCTCACGTTTAGCTCACGTTATTATTTAGGTTAGAACTCAAGTTAGACTTATGATTTTGTTTGTTCGATTTAAGTGGAAATAAATCGACAAGGTGGAAACGGAGTCAACGTCTCGGGAGTCATTACTTTTGGAACGTGCGAGTCAAGACAACGGAGTCCCGTAACGTGGCCCAGAATAAGACAAGGAACGGGAACAGGCCACAACACCCGTGTTTGCATCGCGACGACAGATTACAATCCGAATATATAAAGCTGCTCAAAGGGACTCGCGGCGGACCCGCGGACGGGCTTGTAGTTGTAGATCAGCGCCCTCTGCTCCTCCTCCTCGCATCTGAAGCTGTGGAAACTCTTCCTGGCTGCGAGGAGAGAAAGCGGCGGGATTTAGCGAGGGGGGGGGGGGGGGGGCGGGACGGGACGACCACGAATCACGCTCGTATACCTTCGTTGACGAAGAAGTCGGCCATGTAGAAGGCGGACTTGATCGCCGACGGAGAGTGTGGGACGGGACGGCTCCGCCACTCGAAGGCGTTTTTCTCAGGATGAAACTGCGTCCCGTAAAACGGGAAGCGGTACGCTGCCGGGAGGAAAGGGACAAGTACTCGTTCACAACAAAAAGAGAACGTTGTTCCACTTTTAACAGCTTACGATGGATTTAAAGCCCCATTATGTAGTGTTTCCCTTGTAGCGCCCCCTTCAGGTGTTTAACGTGTACTTCAGTGTGGTAAATACCCAGTTATAGATCAGGTGTCTGAACCTCTGGCTCTGAGCCATATATGGCTCTTCTGGTGACGCATATGTCTCTTTTGAGTTTGAGTTAAATAAAATAATCTCCTTCGCCCCCCTGTAACTTTCTCTCTCCTCCAGATGACAGCAGCAGTAATGTCAGGTCCCTTTCTTAAAGACGTCTTTGTTCTTTTATTAAACTAAACGTCTGTTATTGGTCGTCTCCACAGCAGCGTGTGTGTGCTCGCATCGGAGCGGAGCAAATAGGAAGTCACCGGCGAGCGTGGACTGCACTATGCGACGTTGCGTAATCACGGCCAGAAAGCAGGTCCAAGTATATCCGGCCGGGACCGGGCGGAAACAAAATGTTACATAGTCGGGTTAATCGTCATATTAAAAGTCATTGTAGCGGCACAATTTTTTTAAAGCTGTTATTTAAGGTACAATTGTTACATAGTGTTGCTTTAAAACCACATTTCCATGACCAGACATTTTGTGAAATACATTAAAAAGTGATGGAAATGTCGTATTTAAACCAACAATGAGGATTCCAAAGCACACAGTATATAACCTGAGAGACACTAGTTTGATTTAAAGAACAAACTGCAAGTATGAAAGAGCGTAGGCCGGCTTATATGTTGAGCCTCATTCTTTTAAAAGCATATTTATTATGTAAAACTCGTAAGTAGGTAACGTGTCGAGCCTACCTTCCACCGTGGACACGAACGTTATCCGTCCGTCCGTATTCGTGGAGAGGACTTTGAAGAACTTCTTCAGCGCCTTGTTGTTCTTATGATTCTGAAAGAGAAACCAGACGGAGGTCAGAGACAACGCACCAAACTACACGTGTGCACCACGGTGATGTCTTCTCTTTACGCTCGACAAGAGCAAGGAGAAGGAAGGCTCAAGTTTCACCGCAATACTTTAATAACGGTGTCATGTCACCATGGCAACCAGTGATACACATGCCGGCTGTGTGTGTGGCCGTGTGCAGTTTGACAGAACCAAAGACACACACACACACAGATTCTCATTTACAATACGTACTGCATCACATCGCTATGAAGGAGGGATAGAGAAATGTGGGTGTATCTCTGTGCCCACTGATACACAAAGAGGAAGGAAGAGACGGAAGCAAGCTAGGCAAGGAAGGAAAGGAGGCAAGGAAGTTAGGAAAGGGCGGAAGAAAAGAAGACAAGGAAGGTCGGAAAGGAAGGAAAGCAGGCAAGGAAGGAAAGAAAGCAGGCAAAGATGGCAGGAAAGGAAAGAAAGGAGGCAAGGAAGGAAGGTAAGGAGAAAAGGAAGTTGGGAATGGGTGAAAGAAAAGGAGACAAGGAAGGTCGGAAAGGAAGGAAAGCAGGCAAGGAAGGAAAGAAAGCAGGCAAAGATGGCAGGAAAGGAAAGAAAGGAGGCAGGGAAGGAAAAAAAGGAGGCAATGACGGTAGGAAAGGTAGCAAGGATTGTAGGCAAGGAAGGAAGGAAAGGAGGAAAGGGAGGTAGAAAAGGAAGGAAGGAAGCCAGGCAAGGAAGGAAAGGAACGGAAGCCAGCCAAGGACGGAATGAAAGGAGGAAAGGAAGGAAGGAAAGGAAGGTAGAAAAGGAAGGAATGGTGGGAAGGAAGCCAGGTAAGGAAGGAAAGGAACGGAAGCCAGCCAAGGGCGGAATGAAAGAAGGAAAGGAAGGAAGGTAGATAAGGAAGGAATGGTAGGAAGGAAGCCAGGCAAGGAACGAAAGCCAGGAAAGGACGCATGGGAGGAAAGGTTGCTGCCCCCCCCCGACGAAAGCAGGCAGCAGCAAACTGACCTCATTAACACATCTCACCCTCGGTAACGTTACACATGTTTAGAAACACCTCTCGGTAGAGGCCACGCCATTTCTCTAGAAATGTTGTAGTCGTCATCATCATCATCATCATCATCATCATCATCATGCGCGGTGCGGGTCATGTTTTCCCATCGTGAGAGCGGAGGCCGACGTACCGACACTTTCAAACCCCACTTGTGAGAGTGTTGGGTCACCGACTCCGAGGCCATGTCCTTCAGGAGCCGCGTCGGGAAGCCCCGGAACATCCGGCTGCCTTTGGCTTCTGCAAACGGGTCACAACATTATATTTATTTAGAGATGCACCAATCAGGTTTTTTGGGCCGATCACCGATCAGCGATCACTGAAATCACTGCTGCCGATCACCGTTAATACCGATCACCGATCACTGAAATCGGTATCTGCCCATCCGAAAAATACCGATCACCGATTACGGCGTCGATTGAAGCATTCTATTTATTGTGTAGCATTATTGCCTAGGACTATGAGGAAATACACATCTAAAGCACCTCAAACATGAAAGAAATTACAGATTTCTTTAAACATTTAGGACTTTTACTTTGAAAAATGTCCTAATTGATACATTCAAATTGTTTGATTGCTATTGTAGGGGATTGATTTCAGATATGTATGGAACACGTTATTTATTTCCTGGAACTCTTGGGGAAATCCATTTACAAGACTTTTTTTAACATACAAAAGTCTGACTTATTTTTATAAACTCTTCCTTGGTACAGTAAACATGTTTTAATGTTAGCATCATTTAAGCTAAATCTCAGAAACGATCTATAAAGATACAAAATCAGTTCATTGTTAACTTGTATATGTTAGTGTATGATTTGTCGACATCTTATTTTGAAAAACGGATGTCGGTTCACGTGGTTCTTTCCGCTAACTTTGCAAAACCTGATGTCACGTAAATCCTTTTTCATCAGAAACACAGGAGGTTGACACCAAGAAGGTTCACTGTTGTCCCATAAAGTAGGAGAACTCTGTGTTGGTACAAGTAATAGACGTGTAGTTCACTGCTAATAACCACAAACGTGGCCGTTTAACCCATTCGCTAATCTAAACCGCTACGTGTGGATCATGTATAATGTTCAAAATGAATTATTATTTTGATATTTAATCCGTACCCTTGGTGAAGCTCATGGGCAACGTGACGCCGCTGGTGTTGGTCAGCGACAGCTTCGTCTTCTCACTCGTCAGGTAGAGCAGCAGCTCGAAGCCCAGACAGGTGCCCCACAGGGGGAAGTAGTCGCCCCTTTCGTTTGCCTGAAACGGCAATGTACGGGGGAGGAGGGGGGCCAGCGGCGGCGCACCGGAACACGGCGACGTGGACGTACCGCCAGGGCGAGCTCGTAGAAGATCCGCGCGACCCGCTGGTAGCTGGACGAGACGATGCTGGCCGCTCCTCCTGGGATCATGATCCTGAAGAAGAGCCACACACACACACACACACACACACACACACACACACACACACACACACACACACACACACACACACACACACACACACACACACACACACACACACACACACACACACACACACACACACACATAACATTTGTTACCCACACATAACATTTGCTACACACACACACATAACATTTGTTACACACACACATAACATTTATTACACACACAACATTTGTTACCCACACATAACATTTGCTGCACACACACACAAAACATTTGTTACACACACACATAACATTTGTTACACACACACATAACATTTGTTACACACACATAACATTTATTACACACACACATAACATTTGTTACACACACATAACATTTGTTACCCACACATAACATTTATTACACAAATAACATTTGTTACACACACACACAACATTTGTTACACACACATAACATTTGTCAAACACACACCATTTGTCACACATAACATTTGTCACACACAAATTATATTTGTTACACACACACATGCCATTTGTCACCCATGCACATAACATTTGTCACACACACATTTTAGAACAGCCCCATTTTTCCAGTTTTTATTGAACTGTAAGCAGTTCAAGTCGAGTGAATAACCTGAAGGCACAAAGGTCGGCAGCAAGTTTAAGATACTAAAAAAATTACATTTCAGTTATACGAAAAGGTATTTCTTAGGGATCAAGTAATTAAGGGTTAACGACTTGCAGCTGAAGTTAATTAAACCATGAAAGTTGACAGTTCATCCAGGTGTGTCAACCTGTGTTGATTAGTCTGTATCAACGCAGTGGTGGAAGAGTGTAACTACACCCTCTGAAGCTTTATGTGGACTTCTGCAGGAAGTCCTATATATCGCTCTTATAATTGCAAATAAAAAGGCAATTAACAAAGGAAGACGGAACTCGTAAAAGTTTCTCCTTAGAGAAATGGAGGTGTTCTGAAACTTTTGACCGGTCGTGTATATTATATAATTGAGCCGTTCAGAGTTGATCGTGTGGAACCGATGCATCAGACATTCGGCCATCGGCTGCTATGGGGAGGCAGAAAGCTCTCGAGTGCATATTCTGTGCAACGGTGTGGAACCTCCTTCCATAACTAGCCCTGCATGTCATTTAACTGGCGGATTCTTTATATTTGAAAATGTATTTTCAAATGGAGCAAACAGAACCGTAGCGGCGAGAATGAAGTCGTTAGTCGTCGTTTACACCGACTTGACGGGAAGTGTATGAAACACTGAAATACTTCCGATGTGTACACCACCGTTCAAAAGTTTAGGGTCACTTAGAAATGTCCTTATTCTTCAAAGAAAAGCATGTTTTTTTAAATGAAGATAACATTAAATTATTAAGAAATGCACTCTATACATTATTAACGTGGTAAATGACTATTCTAGGTTGAAACCTGTTTAAAAAATATATATATATATCTCCACGGTTGTATAGAGGCTCATCTTCAGTGTTCTAATGGCACATTGTGTTATCGCCTTAGAAGACTAGCGGAGGGGTAGAATTTTAGAAAACCCTTTTGTTATCTTAGCACAGCTGAAAACAGTTATGCTTGTCAACTGGCCTTCCTTTTGAGCGACAAGTCTGAAGAACACAATTCATATTTAAAATAGAAATCATTATTTCTAACCTTGTCAATGTATTTACCATATTTTCTATTCATTTTGCAATTCATTGGATAAATAAAAAGTGAGTTTTCATGGAAAATACGAAATTGTCTTGTTGGGTGACCCCAAACTTTTGAACGGTAGTGTATATTCAGGTTGTTTTGTATCCGTGATTTTATAAATACAAATTGAACATACACATTTACTGTAGAGGATGCAGATGCACATATAGCAGAATTAATTAATTACGTAGGGGGAAAAGAATGACTCCGCGGGATATTTGGTTCATCACAATGAGCCCAACATGTCCATAACGTTGGAATACTGAGCATCTTCTCCAAACTGCCACTTCCACAGCATCACACGAGTTCATTTTTGTATTTTTCTGATACCGTCAGCAGTTGCCGCAGGTCGTTTTGCAAATGACCAGAGACGTACATTATTCATCTAGGAATACTCCTCCTCGATCTCTTGACAGCTAAATTGGTTCCCATGCTGTAGCACATTTACCCGTTAATGGACTTGAACAGTCTCTGGTACTCCTCCAGCGGCAGGTTGAGCCTGCAGACAACAGCAGAGGGGGTTAGACGCGCCGTATAAACAAACAGCATAAGCTAACATACTTTTTAAAACTCTCGCTGTAGGCGTTCACCCAGAGCTCCACGTATGCATGCGTATATGTATACCAGCCATAGATTGTCTAAATTACAGGTGCCGAATGCGGCCCGCCACGTCATTTTATGGCTTTTATTTTGAAGGTTTCAAATTAAATGGATTTGTGTTATAATATTGGAGAAATGTCCTTGTGTATGATATTTCTACACTTGACTGAACGATAATCAAATGCAAAGACTGTAGTTTAACAATATGTTCGGGAGTAGTTTATACAGCGCTTCAGTTACACCGGCCCTTTAAGAGGCGGCCGTGATGCCTTGTGGCCCTCGGTGAAGATGAGTGTGATGCCCCTGGTCTATGATATACAACAACATCAATAACAATGACCGAATTTGACCAAAATTTAGTTTGAGTCACGAGTTGTGCAAATTCGGACCCGGTGAACGGTCAGTGAACTCACCGCGCTCCCCATAGAAATGAATGGGAGGCTTTGACCTTCGACGACTCACCTGACGGGCACCACTCTGGCTCCGGCCGCCTCCAGGAACTTGACGTAGGAGGCGGCGACGTAAGTCGTTCGAGTCGGTTTGACTTGACGAAATTCTATCGACAGAATTCCTATCGACAGAAAACCACAAGCAGTTAAACCAGTAAACAACAACAACAACAACAACAACATATTCAAGAGGAAACAGTCGAACCTAAACAATAAAAGGTGTCGGACGATCAACATTCTTTCCCTTTGGGGCATTTTCATTCGGGCATTCGGGGGATGATGAAGTTAATAAACATGCATGTGATTGCATCATTTTAATTTAAAAAGTTGAACAATCTATTTATTATTATTGTGAATTAGAAAAGAGTCACTGAGAATAACTCAATAGACTATTAGAAGAGCTCATTGGATTAAAAATAGGAAAACACAAGGCTCTTTAGCCCCTCTGTTTATCTATCTACACACA
Organism: Liparis tanakae; assembly: GCA_036178185.1. Lineage (NCBI taxonomy): Eukaryota > Metazoa > Chordata > Actinopteri > Perciformes > Liparidae > Liparis > Liparis tanakae. The sequence goes on from CM070096.1 coordinate 18,394,906, forward strand.
CACATACACACACACACACACACACATACACATATACACACACACACACACACACACACACACACACACACACACACATATATATACACATACATATACACACACACACACACACACACACACACACACACACACACGCACACACACACACACTATCCTATGATGTCTTTCCCTGCAGGTGGATCCTCGTGATTCACAGCCTTCGATAAACACTCAATGGATAAATAACAAAAAAGAAAAGTCACGGAGAACAATAGAGAGTGACGACGCTCAGTTCTAATCGTAGCAGAAGATGTGCCGCTAATGTATTTCTAAAATGCTCCTGGATTTCAGTCAGTGGGGGGAAGGATTGACCCCTAAAAAGAGGTAAATGTGCCACCCTGGTTAGTACAACATGTTGTGTACATGTAAACACGTGACGCCGTCAGGTAACCCTTAAATTAGCTTCTCCGTGCAAAAGTTACGCATTAAAAAGTTAAATAATGGCAGTAATACAGAGTTCAATGTGAGCACAAACTCAAATAAAGTGTTACAAGGTGGGAGTGTGACGTTTTTTTGTCGCCTCGCGCACCTGTGAGTTGTGCCGCAGTGAGCGCCGGGTGCAAACTTACCGATAATGGGCATGTCGTTTCTCCGGGCTGAAGAATGAAACAGACACGTGAGATAAAAGAAAAAGAACAACGACATTGTTTTGTTCCTCCAAAAGGAGAAAGCTAAGCGCGCGGGGAAGCCGGACGCCTTCATTACAGCTGTTGCAGGTTTGCGCTGCGTCACTTCCGGGCTGCTATGTCAAAATAAAAGCTTCCCTTTTTGCTTAAATTCCGACGATTAAATAACAACCGGAAAAGGATGGTGTGTAATGTAATGTCTGGGGTGGATGACAATTAAGGTGGTGAATTAATTTGTGACATGCCTATTTTAGGATGTAAAAAAAAGACACTGTATGTATGGACTGAAATTTAAAAAAAGTTTAATTAAATTAGATGAATAATCATAATAATAAATAAATAAATACATCAATTTATTAATAAATTAAAACAACATAATAGTAATAATAATTCAAATTTAGTCAGAAGTGACACTTCAAACTATTTAAACGATTAAAAAGTTTAGAAGATTAAGGAAGAAAATACATTTATTTCTGCTGAACCTTTACAAGAATACATGGGCATGTCGTTTCTCCAGCCTGAAGAATGAAACAGACACGTGAGATAAAGGAAAAAGAAAAATGACATTGTTTTGTTCCTCCAAAAGTAGAAGGCTAAGCGCGCGGGGAAGCCGGACAGCTGTTGCAGGGTTGCGTTGCGTCACTTCTGGGCTGCAATGTCAAAATAAAAGCTTCTCGATCGGCTCAAATTCCGACGACGAATTAACCACCGAGATGGAAATGTATACTGTGTAATCCAGTGTTTCTCCTACCATTATAACAGCCCCCCCACCCCACCCCCCACACTCCCACATCGCTCGCAGGCACTAATCCCGCCCCCGCCCCCTTCTTAGGGGAAAAACTGTAATCTATTATCTGGGGTGGATGAAAATTAAAGTGGTGAATTAATTTGTGATATTCCTGGACAATATATGTACCAACTGATATATTTTTTAAACACGTTTGAACTAAATTAGATAATAATAATAATAATCATAATAACCATAAAACCATAATAATAAATAAATAAATAAATGTTGTCAGAAGTGACACTTGATTCAAAACTTTTATACGATTAAAAAGTTTAGAAGATTAAAGAGTTATATATATATACACATATATGTGTGTGTGTGTATATATATGTGTATGTGTGTATATATATATATATATATATATATATATATATATATATATATATATATATATAATTTAGACAGGTATCTTTTTTTCTGCACTGAAAAAAAATAATTAAACGAGCAGATTATGAAAAGAGAAAAATTTATTCAACAAAGCACCAATATTTACACAGATAAACTTGACTTTTCCCCCTTTGGAATTTCTTTTCCTTGAACTTTTATCTTTTTATGGAAGAACATATTTAGACCGTTTCAATTGCATCCGTACATTTGAGGGGGGGGGGGGCGGGGCTTATTTTTGACTGCTGGAGTAGAAACTAGAAACATAAAAATAAAGAAAACTGTACAAAAAGATAGAAAAGAGGCAACAAGTGAGAAGGAAACAGTCATTTGACAAAACAAAAAAAAAACTATAACTTACATTCTTAAATGTAATCATCTGATTTTGTTTTGTTTTATGTGATGTGACGGTATAAATAAATGATTGAATTTAAATTAAATAGCCCATTGAGAGGAACAGCTAAGATGTGAGATCACCAAGATGTATAAAACAAAACAAGCTACAACACAATCGATGTTGACCTAGAGAACTTTTTTTTTTTTCAAAAAGAAATTATACAGTGCATCAAATATGACTTTTGGTGGCAACACGGGTTGTCTGGTCTCCCCCGACTGTTGCACGAAGGAATTAGTAAATTATGCAAACACGTGTCTCGCCCTTCAAACCACTCTACAAAAACAGTGAAGTGGCCCTTTACGCCTGCAATCCCAAGAGTCTTTGGAAATCCACCCCAAAGAATAAGGAAACAACTCAGGCTCCTGCAGCCGTCGCGTCTTCGGTCTCATCCGTCGAAGAAAAAAAAGGAGACGTGACTCAGAAAGGTGGCGTTGCAAACGTGCCAACTTTCTCTCAAGGTGCTGCGTGTATCATTTTAACACTAAATAACCACAAACACGTTCCTCTTTTAGTTGTAAGTTTTAGTTGTAAGCAGGGGCGACTATGGATCAGTGGGTAGCAGGTCCGTCTTTTAAACACGGGGTTGGAGGTTCAATCCCCGCCCTAGTCGATGTGTCCTTGAGCAAGACACTTAACCTTGAATTGCTCCCTGTAGCTGCGTCTACGGTGTATGAATGTAACAGGATAAAGGCGTCAGCTAAATGACATGTAATGTAATGTAAGCGTTAACATAACCTCCCTTTGTGTACGCAAAAGGGAGGTTATGTTAAGTTCAAGACCTTCTTAGCAACATCCTCGCTCCTCAGAAATAACACAGGGTGTCGAAAAAGGGAAAAAAAATTGTGTAATCAGCACAAAAATGCTACACGAATGTTTGATCTCCCCGAGTGTTGCACGCTTCTGGTGGCCGCCATGCTGGATGCAGTGTTCTGTCGTTGTTTGTTTAACGGTTCTTCTGGTTCTCGATGCAGAGCACGACGTACTGGTTGGAGCAGCTCCTCGTCTGCTGGCCCAGGAGCAGACCCGAGGTCAGGCTGGACGACTGGCCGGCGACGGACACGTGGTCCGCTCGCCACGTCTCGCAGTGCTTGTCCACCACTCGGATGCCCCGGCTGGTGGAGCCGTGCCAGATGCTCTTCTGAGGCCTGAAGGGAAGGGAACACGGCGGGAAGTGACGGGTTAAAGCCCCGCTATGTGGTGTTTCCCCTTGTAGCGCCCCCTTTAGGTATTTAACGTGTACTTCAGTGTCGTAAATACACTAAAAAAACCCGATTCAAGCCCTTCTTAGAGGTAACTCAATTAAATATTATTTAAAACATTGAAATAAATCAATTACAAATGAAGATATTTATATTTCATGGGTGTAACACAAAATGTAAGAATACTTGAGGATGGGACCCAATGAGGATAAGCGGTACTGAATAGAATATTTAATTTATATTTTGAGTTGGACAAACACAAATTAATTTAATTGAATGAATATTGTTATTTTATTTTAGATGTGTTTGATACAAATGAGTTGGACTAACTCAAATGAATTCAATTTAATGAATATCGTTATTTTATTTTAGATGTGTTTTGATCAAAATGAGTTGGACTAACTCAATTACATTGTATTGCACTGATGTGCTAAATTTGAGTTGGAGTTGCGTATAAGTATTGGATGGAAAACCTGCCAACACTTTAATTGAGTTCATCCAATGAGACATTTCTTCGAGTGTACCCAGTTACGATAGATCAGGTGTCTGAACCTCTGGCTCTGAGCCATATATGGCTCTTCTGGTGACTCATATGGCTCTTTTGAGTTTGAGTTCAATAATAATCTCCGCCCGCCCCCTGTAACTTTCTCTCTCCTCCAGATGACAGCAGCAGTAATGTCAGGTCCCTTTCTTAAAGACGTCTTTGTTCTGTTATTAAACTAAACGTCTGTTATTGGTCGCTCCACAGCAGCATGTCTCTCTGTCTCTACGTCGCGTAGCGGAGACAATAAAAAGTCCCCTGTGAGGTGGACTGGACTATGTGACGCTGGTCATCATGACAGAAAGCAGGTCCAAGGACATCCAGGTATACTACCGGCTACAACATCTTAAAACGTTAAATACCTGAAGGCGCTACAAGGGAAAAACTACATAGTGGGGCTTTAACAAACAGGAAGCGACAGTCGAGCAAATAGGGAGGAGGTCGGTCGAGTCCACTGACCAGAAGGGGTCCGCTAGGACGTCCCGGCCGTCGAAGGAGTAGATCGGTACCCGGGCGTCCATCGGCCCGCCGTCGCCGTTGAAGATGGACCGCCAGGTCTGAAACATCACATCCCCCTAAAAGAGAAGAGAAGCGGAGGTGAGATGCTGCCAGAAGTCTGTCTGTCTTTCGGGGGTTCCCTGAACGCACCATGAGGCTGGTGACCGGTAGAGCTTCCCAACTCCATCCATCACTAACTCACTCCCTCACTATGTGTTCAAGGTTCTATGAGACACCTTTATATGTTCTTTGAAGAACTCTTTAAGGAAATGGTTCTTTAAAGAACCCTGGTTTGAAAGGAACCAGAAACGATGCCTTAAATAACTATTTTTTAAGGTTCTTTGAGGCACCTTTATAGGTTCTTTGAACAATACTTTAAGGAAATGGTTCTTCAAAGAACCCTGGTTTGAAAGGATCTCTGTGGAACCGGAAATGGGGCCTTAAAGAACCGTTTATTTAAAGTTATTTGAACAATAGGTTCTTTGAACGATACTTCATGGAAATGCTTATTAAAAAAAACCCTGGTTTGAAAAGTTATTTGTGGAACCAACAAATGTTTTTAAGGTTCTTTCAGACAACTTTATAGGTTCTTTAAAGAACCCTGGTTTGAAAGGTTCTTCGAGGAATCAGAAATGGTGCCTTAAAGAACCATTTAGTGAAGGTCCTTTGAGACACCTCTATAGGTTCTTTGAAGAACTATTTCAGGAAATGGTTCTTTAAAGAACCCTGGTTTGAAAGATTCTTTGAGGAACCAGAAATGGTGCCTTCAAGAAGCATTTGTTAAGGTTCTTTGAGACACCTCTATAGGTTCTTTGAAGAACTATTTCAGGAAATGGTTCTTTAAAGAACCCTGGTTTGAAAGATTCTTTGAGGAACCAGAAATGGTGCCTTCAAGAAGCATTTGTTAAGGTTCTTTGAGACACCTTTATAGGTTCTTTGAAGAACTCTGGTTTGAAAGATTCTTCGAGGAACCAGAAATGGTGCCTTCAGGAACCATGTTTTGAAAGTTCTTCGATATCTCAGTGGTGGGTGTGATGCAGCCTGAAGTCTCTGTCTGTCGGGGGTTCCCTGAACGCACCCTGAGGTTGGTGACGGGCAGAGAGTCCCTGAGGCCCGGGTGGACCACGTGGATCAGGTCCTGGCTGTGGGAGGACATGAAGGCGCGGTAGTTGGGCGCCAGGCCCATGGCCTTGGCCTGGTCGTAGCACATCCGGTCCGCCAGCTGCAGCCCCATCATGTCGCCCGAGTGCGGCTGGTTCAGGGCCACCAGGTTGAGCTGGGAGGAAGAGGAGGTGACGGGCGGGTGTCGTTATGCGAGGAAGAGTACACACGGGATTATTTATTCAGCTGACGGACGGTGGTGAGCGACGGCTGTTCGGCTGCGTTGACGCAGCGTGTCACAGTTCACCAGAACAAACATCTCCATCCTGGACATTATTTTCTCTCTCACTCCCTCATTTCCTCACTCCCTCATTCCCTCACTCACTCATTCCCATACTCCCTCATTCCCTCACTCACTCATTCCCATACTCCCTCATTCCCTCACTCACTCATTCCCATACTCCCTCATTCCCTCACTCACTCATTCCCTCACTCCCTCATTCCCTCACTCACTCATTCCCATACTCCCTCATTCCCTCACTCACTCATTCCCTCACTTCCTTATTCACTCATTCCCTCATTCCCTCACTTCCTCACTCATTCATTCTCTCACTCCCTCATTCCCTCACGCCCTCATTCCCTCACTCACTCATTCCCTCACTCACTCATTCCGTCACGCCCTTATTCCCTCATTCCCTCACTTCCTCACTCACTTATTCCCTCATTCTCTCATTCTCTCCCTCACTCCCTCACTCGAAGATGCATTCATTCGACCGAGATAACTGTGCTGTAAGAACCATATATATATATATATATATATATATATATATATATATATATATATATATATATATATATATATATATATATATAATGTCTTTTACATTTTTCATAAAATCAAAGTGTTACCATAATAATAAATAATTCATGCTTTTCAGCGTTCCTCTCCAAACTCACTGGAGCAGAATATTCCTTCCTCCATCCTCCAACCCCAGACATCATTACATCATCTAGAATAACACGCGTGTCATTGAACGCACCCTCTCGTTGACGGAGCGTATTCTCTCCATCGGCTCTCCTCGTATCTGATATGAAACCCGGGGCTGAAGACGAGAGACGTCACAGATGAAATATTGCAGATAGAGTTAGACGCCAGATGTTTTTATCCTTATTGGCCGTACCTCGTCCTGCGGGATGATGTTGTTGGAGAGGTGGATCAGACTGCCGAGCTGCGGAGCGGAAACCATGGAAACGAGTCAGAGGACGACGTCGTGTTGAGCTCAGCCTCTGACGTCCCGTCCTCACTGACGGGACGTCAGAGATGACATCACACGGCCGTGTTGATTTACTGTGTGTTTGCATCCTTTACAGTGTGAGGTACTTTTGTTTTAACTGTTGAAAAGTTTTGACCCTTATTGTCAAATTATTTTAATTCATTACTGAACTGAACTTTGTGAAACTGTCTGTGATCGGAGAAAAACAAATACACTTTAATTACTTACTCACTTACTTACTCACTCACTTACTTATTTACTCACATACTTATATACTTACTTACTTAACTTACCTACTTACTTACTCACTTACTTAACTTACATACTTACATACTTACTCACTTACATTTACACTTACGTACTTGCTACTTACTTACATTTACTCACTTAACCTACATGCTTATATACTTACTTGAGTATTTATTCACTTACTTAACCTACATACTTATATACTTACTTACTTACATGCACTTACTCATACTTACTTACGCTTGCATACCTTACTCACTTCACGTGCTTAATTTACACTTACGTTCATACATATACTTACTCGCTTATGTACTTACTCGCTTGCATACTTCACTCGCCACGCACTTACTCATCAGCTTAGGCACTTACTCGCCACTTGCACTTACTCTTCACCGCTTGCATACTTACTTCACTTGCCACGCACTTACTCACTTCAGGTACTTACCGCCACGCACTTACTCCGCCAGGTACTTACTCACTTACGCCACGCACTTACTACCGCCACTTCTTACTCGCCAGACTTACCGCTAGGTACTTACTCGCTTACATACTTACTCGCTTACATACTTGCTCATTCATCAACATGTTCCATCAAACTCCATCTCCTCAGATTCCTAAATGCCTCATCGCCCCGGTTACCTGGATCTCTTTCCATCCCTGGGAGACCTTGACGAAGAGACTTCCCGTTGCCGTGACGAAGGCCAGAGTCCCCTCCGCGTCCCGGACCGTGTGCTGCATCATGCTCTCACGGGACTCAAAGGTCCTCAGCTGAGGAACAAGAGGAAGAAGAAGAGAAGACGAGCGTTAGAGCGTTCTCTGGAAAACGCTGATGTATGAGACGGGTTCCACCAGACGATGAGTCGCGGAGCGGAGGAAGAGCCGGGTTCACTCACCGACGCTGCCTTGCTCGAAGGTCCAGGAGGTCCAGACGGGCCAGGAGGTCCAGGAGGACCGGCGATGGTCAACGCTGCACACAGAGAAGTAAGGGTTCTTAAATGGTTCTTTAAAAGGCTTTCTGGTTCTACGAAGAACCATCACCTACTGGAGAACCATTTATTGGGGTTTGAGGCACTATGCTCGGTTCTTTAAAGAACCCTTTAAGGATATGGTTGGAAACATGGTTTAACAGTTTCTTTGTGGAACCAAAAATGGTGCCTTAAAGAACCATTTTTAAAAGTTCTTTGAGACATCTTTATAGGTTATTTAAAGAACTTTTTAAGGAAATAGTTCTTTAAAGAACCCTTAATTGAAAGGTTATTTGTGGAACCAGAAATGGTGCCTTGAGGAACCATTTATTGATGGTTCTTTGAGACACCTTCATAGGTTCTTTGACAATCTATTTAAGGAAAGGATTATTTAGAGAATCCTGGTTTGAAAGGTTCCTTGAGGAACCATAAATGGTGCCTTAAAGAACCTTTTTTTAAAGGTTCTTTGAGACACCTTTATAGGTTCTTTGAGGGACTCTTTAAGGAAATTGTGCCTTAAAGAACCATTTGTTTGAAGTTTCTTTTAGAGACCTTTATAGGTTCTTTGAAGAACTATTTAAGGAAATTATTATTTAGAGAACCCTGGTTTGAAAGGTTCCTTGTGGAACCATAAATGGTGCATTAGAGAACCATTTGTCAAGGTTCTTTGAGACACCTGTATAGGTTCTTTAAAGAACTATTAGAGGAATGGTTCCTTAAGGAACCCTGGTTCGAAAGGTTCTATGTGGAACCACGTTGCTGTGGTCTTGTTGGCTTAGTGAGCGATGCTGTGTACCTGATCCGTATCTGTAGGGGGACTGAGGCGGTCCCGAAGGGCCCGGAGGCCCCGGGGGCCCCGGAACGCCGACCGCTCCGGGTCGGCCGTAGCCCGGAAGACCCGGTGACCCTGGCACCCCGGGGTGGCCCTGTGGACCAAGCACCGCCTCCCCTTTGGGACCCTGAAATGAGACAAAAGTAGTTTAATAATAATATATATATAAAATCTATCATAATAATAAAAAATAAAAAATCAATAAATGAAAAGTAAAACAAATAAATTAAAGTGAGGTTGACGTTTGGACTGAAACTAAATAATATAAACGTCCACGTGGTCTTCACTCACCACCAGCCCGGTTCTCCCGGGGTTACCTGGTTGCCCCGGCAACCCCGCCTCCCCCTTGTCTCCCTTCTCTCCTTTAGTGCCCTGGTCCCCTCTGGCCCCCTGTGGGGACACACAAAGGGTCAGTCTGACATCAAGAGGGCGTGTCCACAAACAAATCAAATTAAAATGTTGCATTTTCTGTAAAAAATAAAATCTCTGCTTCATGAAACTCACCCAGCTGGGAAGAAAAGAGCCTAGAACAGAGAAACAGATGAGGTCATTAGAACTAATCATTTGGGGGAAGTAAAGTGATAATACAAGATTAAGGAGCCTAGTTTGCCTTTTCATTATAGATTATTATTATAGATTATTAGAGCTGCGTTGACTCACTTTGAGGCGCCGGGATCCCGGGAGGGCCCTGAAGTCCCTTCTCGCCTTTCAGTAACGTCTGACAGTTACCTGGAGACAAGGAGACACATTTAGTCAAAAAAAGAACGTATATCTATCCATCCATCCATCCATCCATCCATCCATATATATATATATATAAATAAATATGTATTCTTCATATATATATATATATATATATATATATATATATATATATATATATATATATAAATATACAAAAATATATATTTATATATATATATTAATATATAAACTATTTATATATACAAATATATATTTCTTTCTCAACATTTATTTTATATAATTTCTTTTAAATACTTTCTTTTAATATAATAAGTCGAAAAGAAATATATATATTTTCTTCGACTTGTCAGAAAACTATATATATATATATATATTTATTTATGTAAATATATAATTTTCTGTGAAGTCTTAGAATTTTGTTTTATAAATAATTATATATATTTATATAATTATATAATTTTCTGACAAGGTGTAGAATAAACATTTTTTATTTCATTTTCTGTCAAGTGGACCTGCAAAAGAAAGTGAAAACAGACTTCAGGTGTTTATAATATGAAGAAGTGAGCCAACCTACCGAGGACCACGGTTCCATTGGGGTTGAGCTGCAATAGCGGAGCACACGCATGTTACATGTCAGCCGTGGCCGAATTTACAGATCACACGTAAACATCAGAGAGCAAAAGGGGAGAGGAAGAAAGGGAGGAGGAGAGATGTGAATGAGCTAGATACATAAACAAAACAATGAGATCGTGCAGGAAAGATGAGGCGATGAAGATGGACGACCACTCCGGATGCAGCTCATCCTTCACTCTAAAGTAAATATGATCCATAACATACACGAAGCGCCAGGATGACAGATGACACTAGAACGGCCAAATAAATGAAATACATGGCCATAAATAAAAACAGATTCATAACTTACAGTCATTTTGCAGTGGGGCCTGGGAGGGATGGGGAACACAGTCTTCAGGAACCAGGGGGGGAGAGAGAGAGAGAGAGGGGACATGTGAGAACACAAATGGAACGCACCCCCGTGAGGATAAGGGTGTCGCTGGATGACGACGGGCGCTTACTCCTTTGGGGCAGTTGAATATTCCCGGACGGCCCGGCGGCCCCGGGAGGCCGGGAGCGCCCTGGAGAAAAAAATGGAAGAAAGAAAGAAAGAAGGAACGAAAGAAAGAAAGAGGGGAAAACAGGTTGTTATAAAAGTTAAAGCGATAATATTCTACTACTTAGTCATTCATTCCAGGTGTGTGTGACTCACCTGGAGGCCTGAAGAGTCTCCTCGCTGACCCTTTGGCCCCATCAGGCCTGGACGCCCCTACAAACACACACACACACACACACACACACACACACACACACACACACACACACACACACACAATTATTAACTTTCAATGATTCCAAAAGGAACATTTGGAGAGTTGGTAAAATGGATGTGGAGATCAAAAACATTCTTCATTGCACAAGATCATAGAAAATATTATATTATTATTACTATAATAATAATAATAATAATAATATGTTTTATTATTATCATTAGTATTATTATTATCATTGTTATCATTATTATTATTATTATTATTATTATTATTATAATATATTTCATAATCTGGATCGCTCACAGATCTGCCAGGAAATCCAAATTCTCCTTTTGGTCCCGGCGCTCCGCTCGGCCCCTGATTGGGAACGGAAAAAAAAAAAGTGAGTGACGGTGGTTCTTAGAAGAATCCATTACATCAAACCATTGCATTATGGGTAACGGCATCACAGAACACTTACTGTAACTCCGGCAGGTCCGGATACGCCGTTGTCTCCCTGCGAAGTCCAAGGACACGGGTTATTGACAGGAAACGGGAAATAACAAAAAACCTCACGCAAGAACCTTTGAAAACATCTTCTTTTTTTCCGGAGATTCGCCGAGTGCTCCTAACTTTAGATCTTCGTGTCACGGTGTAACTCTGAAATTGTCTTTGCAAGCCCCAAAAATAAATCTCTCCTAAATCCTATGAGCCTCTTGAGACCCGATGTGAGGAACGTGATCTGGACCCCAAATTAAAGAAGAAAAAACGATGACATAACAATAATAATAAAGACCTTGAGTCCTTTGGGTCCAGCCGGGCCCGACTGGGGGGATCCGTCTGCTGCGATGACCAAACCCGGCTCGCCCCTTTCGCCCTAAAAAAACCCAAACATATGCAGACAGAACAGAACAATAAGAGCACAGGGGCCACGGTAACGCAACCCGGGTTTTATAAGCAGCCGCGAGGCGTTCAGGGCCCACTTACTTTGAGTCCTGCAGGTCCCTGAACTCCTGGCAACCCTCCGTCTCCCTTCGGACCGCGTGGTCCCTGAACACACCGGACGACAAGTTAAGACGACTCTGAGACCTTCTGGTTTTCCGATGTGGGGGGGGGGGGGGGGGGGGGGGGGGTCTCCATACTCACAGCGGGACCCGGAGCGTCAAAGAGCCCCGAGAGGTTGAAGGCTCCGTCCGTGTCGTTGAGCAGCAGCTGGAGTTGAGAGAACGTCGTCAACAGAAGAAGACTAAAACAAGTCCCCTAAAGTGGTCCTGGTCCTGGTCTGGAGGTTCTACTTACATCCTGGAGGTTCATAACCGGTCCTGCTGGTCCAGGTGGTCCAGGAGGACCGAGTAGACTGAGCCCGTCCCGTCCCCTCTCGCCCTGAAACAACAACAACCCGGTTTGACCTTTTTTGCCTTTTTTAGGAAACAGGAAATACTTTTTTATCTGTATGAAATATAAAGTGTGCGTTTGGGTCCACATGTGGGTTTACCTTCAGTCCTGGATCCCCTTTGGTCCCCTTTTCTCCCTGTAGAAGACACAAGGTGAGACGGCGGAGGACATTTCTCCATTTTTTTGTCTTTCGTACCGTCGAGGATGTTACATTAAATGTTTTAAGCCTCTGTTCTGAAAATTGCATTTCCAAACTAAACCACTAGGGATATTTTAATTATTGATTTAATTTTTACCTTTTTAAATAGTGTTTCCTTTTGTTCAGATGTGTACATATCAGTCTATGTGTTACCGGGTAAGAGTAAATGAAGATGGCACACAGAAAAGAATATAAAAACTTCAGGTCCACATTTACAAAAAGCACTTCCAGGATGAGAATGAGGCCGTTGAAAGATTTAAAACTCTCACAAATCATAATAAAATATGTGAACATTCTCCCTGAAGAAGTTTGACTTTGAAAAAGTGAAGCAGAACAAAGTTAGAGAGGTTTTAAATGACGCTTGTTGGAGCCAAAATGTAGTTTTTAATGCTTTCTTATATCTTTGAAGGGAACAGCGGGCGAAGTGGGACCTGCACTTCCTACATTTGACCACAGGGGGCACAGTACCATTACGTAAAAGACGTATAAAGTGGAACAATGCTAGGGTGTCTACAATGCTTTTATAATTTTGTAAAAGATTGTTTTAAGAATTAAGTCCGTCGGCATATTTTTCGAATAATAATTTAAAGAAAGTTATTTACAGTTTTCTATTCCAACAAAGAAGTCCCAATAGAGCCAGTAGAGATATTGGCCGTGGACCATTTCTGACAGCTGATGATGTAATGTGTGTGTACTGACCTCTGACCCTCTCAGGCCCTCCAGGCCTGGAAACCCTGGTCGTCCCGTAGCACCGGACTCCCCCTGGAGAGAAGACAGCAGACAGTCAGAACCCAGGAACCATGAGACCCACTAAGCAAAGGAACCATGAGACCCACTAAGCAAAGGAACCAAGAGACACACCAAGCAAAGGAACCAAGAGACCCACTAAGCAAAGGAACCATGAGACCCACTAAGCAAAGGAACCAAGAGACACACCAAGCAAAGGAACCAAGAGACCCACTAAGCAAAGGAACCATGAGACCCACTAAGCAAAGGAACCATGAGACCCACTAAATAAAGGAACAAAGAGACCCACCAAGCAAAGGAACCATGAGACACACCAAGCAAAGGAACCAAGAGACCCACTAAGCAAAGGAACCATGAGACCCACTAAGCAAAGGAACCATGAGACCCACTAAGCAAAGGAACCAAGAGACCCACTACAGGAAGAAACCAACAGAGCCACTAACAAAGGAAACGTGAGACCCACTAAGTAAAGGAACCATGAGACCCACTAACAAAGGAACCAACAGACCCATTACAGGAAGGAACCATTAGACCCACTACAGGAAGAAACCAACAGAGCCACTAACAAAGGAACCATGGGACCCACTAAACAAAGGAACCAACAGACCGACTACAGGAAGGAACCAACAGAGCCACTAACAAAGGAACCAACAGAGCCACTACAGGAAGGAACCAACAGAGCCACTAACAAAGGAACCAACAGAGCCAATAGAAAGGAACCAACAGAGCCACTAACAAAGGAAACAACAGAGCCACTAATAAAGGAACCATGAGACATACTAAGCAAAGGAACCATGAGACACACTAAGCAAAGGAACCATGAGACCCACTAAGCAAAGGAACCAAGAGACCCATTACAGGAAGGAACCATGAGACCCACTAAGCAAAGGAACCAACAGAGCCACTACAGGAAGGAACCAACAGAGCCACTACAGGAAGGAACCAACAGAGCCACTACAGGAAGGAACCAACAGACCCACTACAGGAAGGAACCAACAGACCCACTAAGAAGGAACCAACAGAACCACCACAGGAAGGAACCAACAGAGCCACTACAGGAAGGAAACAACAGACCCACTACAGGAAGGAACCAACAGACCCACTACAGGAAGGAACCAACAGAGCCACTACAGGAAGGAACCAACAGAGCCACTACAGGAAGGAACCAACAGAACCACTACAGGAAGGAACCAACAGACCCACTAAGAAGGAACCAACAGAACCACTACACGGGGTCTCGGGGCAGCGGACTCACCTTGAGGCCCGGTTCCCCCGGCCGGCCGTCAGAACCTTCTTTCCCCTGCGAGGACGGAGAGGGAGACAGAATGTAATCAAGTGATGTTCAGGTGAGATCCAAGAGGACCAGAGGGCCGACTCACCGGGGGTCCCTGAAGCCCGGGGGTTCCTGGAGGACCCTGAGAAGAGAAGAGCAGCCGGTGGTTTGGTGACGGGACACTGTGTGTGAGGGTCCATGGATATGACATTAATGTTCTCTCAGTGCAGCTGTACCTGAGGGCCGCTGGGCAGCGCGGCCCCGAAGCCGCTCTGCAGCCCGGAGCCCTCGGAGTCCTAGAACCGGTTGGACAGAAGTATTATTTTTCAGAAAATGTATTGTATAAATGTATTTATTCATTATTTATTTTATATTTATATTTATATATATACACAGTACATGGATATTTGTTTGGCTGTTATATCTTTCTATATCTATTTATCTCCCTTTAAATATGTATATATATATATATATATATGCATATATATAAATAAATCTATATATTTATATATATAAATCTATATATTTATATATATATACATAAATATATATACATAATATATTCATATATGTATATATATAGATACATATACATTTATATATATATATATATATTTCTATATTTACATTTGTATATATATAAATATACATTACATATATTATTGTTATATGTATGTATATTTATACATAAACTAAATATATGTGTATTAATGTATTATATATATATATATATATATATATATATATATATATATATATTTAAAAATATATAACTATGTATGAAAGTAAATTCCTATTAAGGGACACACATGCATTGTTAATGTCTTGAGGTGTTTCTGTGGCCGCACCTCAAACTCCGTGGCGAAGCCTCCCCAAGGAGGACCTGGGGGCCCGGGGGGGCCAGCGAGACCCCTGGGACCAGGCTGCCCCTCTGGGCCCTCCGAGCCCGGTAGGCCTGGAAACCCTGGAGGGCCCTGATCCCCCTGCAAGGGACCAGATCAGAAATGACGATGGCATCAGAACAGTGAGAAGGGGAGGGGGGGGTGGGGGGTGTGTGGGGGGGATGACATCATCACGATCTTACCTTTTCTCCCGATTGCCCGCTTGAGCCGGACTCTCCCTGTTCAACAGACGAAAAGAGGCTTCAGACCACATGTCAAAGCAGCTATAGCAGCATGATGATGATGATGATGATGATGATGATGATGATGATGATGATGATGATGATGATGATGATGATGATGATGATGATCACTCGTGTTCATCAGCCTCACCTTGTCTCCTTTCTCCCCAGCAGGTCCTGGTCGGCCATCTTTCCCCTCGACTCCCTGAAAACGAGCGACGTCGTTATAATTCACATTTAAGACCCTTTTCTCTTTCGTTTCTTTTTTTCCCCTCCGTACATCCACTGCACAGAGATGTACGGGAACGGGATCAAATGAGAACACATTGGTCTAATAATGCTGAAGGTAATAAACCTTTAATGCACTAACATCTGGGAGAAGTCCGTTCATACGTTTGGTAAAAACTGACATTTAAAAATAGACAAAAGACACATTTCCCCCCAAACTGAAGCTGCAGCTTCAGCTCATGTTCTGGAGCTCTGGTGGAAGTTTCTGCCGACGCGCTGTTAGTGTTGCTGCAGGATTATTGTGACATAACCTCGTGGACGATTAATACACTACAGTTCAAAAGTTTGGAGTCACGCAGACACTTTTGTGTTTTCCATAAAAACTCACTTTTATTCATCAAATGAATTATAAAATGAATATAAAATATCATCAAGACATTGACGAGGTTATAAATAATGATTTTTATTGTAAATATTGATGTTCTCGTGGCTCAAAGGAAGGCCAGTTTTAGAGATTCTCTCAGCAGCATAACTGTTTTCAGCTGCGCTCACATAAAAAAGGTTCTCACGGGTTTTCTACCCCTCCGCTAGTCTTCTAAGGCAATAACACAATGTACCACTAGAACATGGAGGCCTCTACACACCTCAGTAGAGACTTCATTAAACACCAGAGAATAGTCATTTACCACATTAACTATGTAGAGAGTGTATTCATGATTGTTATTTCATTGATAAAAACACTTTACTTTGAAAAATAAGGACATTTCTAAGTGACCCCAAACTTTTGAAAGGTAGTGTGTATGCACAAACTTCGTACTCTCACACACACACACACACACACACACACACACACACACACACACACACACACACACACACACACACACACACACACACACACACACACACACACACACACACACACACAGCGTGTTTTATCAATGCTGTGCAGCAAGCGATGGCAGGAAAGCAGGAATTCAACATGAGTTTTCTAATGAAGTTGTGCGGGGGGGAAATACTGTCTTTCCAGTCCCTTGGATCTAACGGGACCACATGGTTAATACCTGTCCAGACCCTGGACCAGAACCAGAACCAGAACCAGAGCCACTAAACCAGTCCTCAATCACCTGGAAACAGAAGCCATGTGAGCGGTGCTGAGTTCAATGTCCCAGGTCTCGGGTTATGTTCATGTTGCATTTTTCTGAATAAAATAAAATGCATTTCCAAATAATTGATACGTTGAGGGTGTCGTTTGTGTTTTTCTCTTATTGGTGGAATGTAAACAGGAAGAAGGAAGTTCCACCTACAGGTTGACCGGGCTCTCCGTCCTTCCCGTCTCTCCCAGGGACCCCGGGCGGTCCAGGGAAGAATTCTTCCGTCGAGGTTCCCGGGGGCCCCGGCTGTCCCGGGATGCCGGGATGCCCCGGAGGCCCCTGATGAAACAGAAAGGAATACCTCGGTCACACGAAATGGGGAAAGGTTTTCCCGAACGCACCTGAACACTAGCTAACGTCACGGAGAGAGAGAGGTTCACGTACCCTGAACACCTCTGCATCGCCGTCAAAGTCCTCAAATCCAGAACCTTCCTGAAGGACCGAGAGCATACGAGGTCAGATTACAGCAAATGACATCAGATTAGATCAGATTACATCAGGTTACATCAGTTTACATCAGATTACATCAGGTTATTCAGGTAAAATCAGGTTAGATCAGGTAGAATCAGGTAAAATCAGGTTAGATCAGGTTAGATCTGGTTAAATCAGGTAAAATCAGGTTAGATCAGGTTAAATCTGGTAAAATCAGGTTAGATCAGGTAAAATCAGGTTAGTTCAGGCAAAATCAGGTTACATCTGCTTATATCAGGTAAAATCAGGTTAGATCAGGGTACATCTGGTTAAATCAGGTTAGATCAGGTTAGATCAGGTAAAATCAGGTAAAATCCGGTTAGATCAGGTTATTCAGGTAAAATCAGGTTCAATCAGTTCAAATCAGTTTCAAGTCAGGTTCAATCAGGTCAAGTCAGGTTCAAGTCAGGATCAATCAAGTCAAATCAGGTCGATTCAGGTT
Organism: Liparis tanakae; assembly: GCA_036178185.1. Taxonomy (NCBI): domain Eukaryota; kingdom Metazoa; phylum Chordata; class Actinopteri; order Perciformes; family Liparidae; genus Liparis; species Liparis tanakae. The sequence goes on from CM070096.1 coordinate 18,412,845, forward strand.
CCATCAGGTCAAATCAGGTCAAATCAGGTTAAATCAGGTTAAATCAAGTCAGATTTGAGCTTTAGTTTGTATTCCCACCGTATCCCAATGTCATACATAGTTCCGCCTGGGGCTGGAGGTAAATGATAACTTTTGACTCGGGCGTCATTGATAGACTTCAGTTCCCAGATGTTGGGACCAAGTAGTTTGATAACCCACCGGGAATATGGAAGACTTGCTCGCTGGACCTGCAGCTCCAGGAGGGCCTGGAGGACCCGGTAGTCCAACGCCCCGATCGCCCTGAAGGAGACGCCGCGTTAATGATGGATTCATACGTCGCCATGACCACCGGCCCTCGTCATTCTGTCCAGATGTAGGGACAGGTGTATCGTTTACCTTTTCTCCCCGAGACCCAGGCTCTCCCTGCAGCCCCGGGAATCCTGGAGGCCCAGTTGCACCCTGGGAAGAGGACAGTCATGTGACCCTGATATCTGGTGCCATAAGTCTGAGACTACAAGGTGCTGGATCAGCGCTTCACATAGATGTTATACACACTACCCTTCAAAAGTTTGGGGTCACCCAAGAAGACAATTTTGTGTTTTCCATGAAAACTCACTTTTATTTATCCATTGAATTGCAAAATGAATAGAAAATATAGTAAATACATTGACAAGGTTAGAAATATTTTAAATATGAATTGTGTTCTTCAGACTTCAAGCTCAAAAGGAAGGCCAGTTGAAAAGCATAACTGTTTTCAGCTGTGCTAACATAACAAAAGGGTTTTCTAAAATTCTAACCCTCCGCTAGTCTTCTAAGGCGACAACACAATGTGCCATTAGAACACTGGAGATGGGCCTCTATACAACCTTGTGGATATTTCATTTTGAAACAGGTGTTTCAACCTAGAATAGTCATTTACCACGTTAATAATGTATAGAGTGCATTTCTTAATAATTTAATGTTATCTTCATTCAAAAGAACATGCTTTTCTTTGAAAAATAAAGACATTTCTAAGTGACCCCACACTTCTGAACGGTAGTGTAAGTGTAAATGCTCTACGTTATTTAAATACATGTCTCATTCTTGCATATATTTCCCCCCAGAGACACAAATAATCAAAATAAACAACTTTACTTACCGGGGCACCAGTGACCCCGCTGCTTCCCTGGAGAAAAAGACCACAATAGAAAATCAACATCCATCGTTTTATCGTTTGACCTGTCAGACAACGGAATGGGCTCAATCCCCCATTATGACGTTCTTTAAGCCACGCCCCTTCTGACAAACATATGGCTAAATGCTGAACACTCACAGGCGGTCCATCTTTCCCAGAAGCCCCGGGTGGACCTGAGGACCCCCCCGGTCCTTGCGGACCCCGGGGGCCCGGCTCGCCCCCCTCCCCGTCTACAGAGGCCGGTCCTGGGGGGCCCGGGGGCCCCGGGGGGCCGGAGGGACCTGGATCCCCTTTCTGTCCCGGGGACACCTGCAGGGGCTGAACGTTGAACCAACCGAGAAGAGCGACTTATTGATTACAAATACTGTGATCACTTCATCTACACAACATCAATATGAATTCAACGACTTATTTTTTATTATTTTAAAATCTGTACTTACAGCTTCAAATGCGGCGTATGGGGCGTCCGTCTGAAATGATTCCTCTGGAACAATGACACCCACAAAAATAGTTATAATAATAGAATATGGTTCTTTATTGGCATTATTATATAACCTATAATAAGATATAACATCTTAATTTAGAGCAAGTCAGACGAGAGAAAGGGAGAGTCTCCTCTAGCACCATCTGGTGGCGAATATTGGGAAATACAAGTCAAAGGTATCAGTGTGACACACACACACGCACACACATAGACGGATTAAGAAACCACGGGCCCCTGGGCCTGGACGTGTCAAGGGCCCCCCCCCCCTCGAAAAAAAAAAAAGTATCCCTTTTTTTTTTTTTTTAAACATAACGCAAATTATATGATAGCAGTGACTTTGGTTATATGAATTAAACAAATAACTTTTGTAATTGTTACAACCACATGGCTCAAAGTGGAAATGACATAGTAGGGAGACCACACCCAGTTCAAAAGATAATTTAGTAAATTATTAAATTAACTATTTACAAAAATCCGTAACTGAGAAGTAAGAAAAGGTAAAGCGAAACATGTAGTGCAGATCAGCATAGTGTGTGTGTAGTCATAGTGTATGTGTAGTCATAGTGTGTGTGTAGTCATAGTGTATGTGTACTCATAGTGTATGTGTAGTGGGCCCGGTAGGCCCGTTGGTTAATCCATCCCTGCACACACACACAGACACGCTTGTGTGTGTGTGTAACGAAGGATCATAATTAGTGTTTAGTTTAACGCCGGAGAGGAAATAAAGATGTAAATATTGACACTTCTTGGCCACCAGAGGCAGATTTCCTAAAATACAATAATTCAAATAAAAGAATAATTGTGTTTTTTTGGTTTACCTCTCACTGTGGTCGTCTCCACTTCCTGTCCTGAAGGCTCCTCTATGTGCACATCCTCATCTTCATCATCATCATCATGACCTCGTGGCCTCTCAGTGGGCGGAGCTTGTACCGGGGTGCTGGAAGTGGAGTCCAGCTCCGGGAAAGGCTGGGAAAAAAAAACATGTTTCTATGTAAAAAAAAAAAAAAAAAAAACCACAGAATTATTTGTTTCTCTCACAACTTCCACATTGACGTATCACTGAGGTACTTCAAGTACCAAGTATTACTACAAATATTTAATTTCGGGATAGAAAATCTGGGCAAATTCATTCATTCTACACGCTGCATTTACCCAAATTCAGGAATAAGGGGAATTATAAAGTTGGATTTCTCTACTGTGGTAAGTGATTAAGTACTTAAGAGTCAATTCATATTTTATTTCAGTATAATTATTAAAATAATATTTGTAATAATTAAAAAAAGAAGTCCCCACAGTTCTGGAACATTATTTGTAATATTTATTTATTTGTAATACTATTCTCAGAATACCATCAAATTGCACTATTATTATCATTATTTATATATTATTTAATATTATTATTAATAATAACATCAGCTGCAATTAACCTCACAGGAATGAGAAAATAATTACAATTAAAAATATCAGAAAATCTGATTTAACAATAATTCCCGCTGCTCACATCTGTCCTTCAATTTTCCCAAATTATTATTATTACTGTATTTTCAGTAGGTTTGAATCTCACGTCCTGAGTACGAGAGCTAGAGTGTCACACCTGGAGCCATCAACGTCAAAAGTAAAGTAGAGACGAGCATTTTGCTCCAGCAGGCGAATAACATCCAACATGAAAACGTGTTCTTCATAAAGAAGGTTATGGGGAAAAGTTCCCAAATCATAATAATCTGCTCCTCTTCCCAATCCCTGCCTCTCTTCCCTCGCTCGCCAAGTTCCAGTCTGAGCTAAATGGGATATAAAGTGTGGTGTGTGTGTGTGTGTGTGTGTGTGTGTGTGTGTGCGTGTGTGCGTGTGTGTTTGTGTTGCAGTCACCATGTTGTACTCTCTCTCCTCCACAATCTTCTTCACTTCTTCTCTTCCCTCGATGTCTTCGTAGTCATCGTCACCGCTTCCATATCCAGAGGCCTTGAGAGAGAGAGAGAGAGAGAGAGAGAGAGCACACACACACACACACACACACACACACACACACGCACACACACACACGCACACGATTAGAGACAGGACTGACCATACAACTGCATTGCTCTGTTTCCGCCACTAGAGGGAGGAAGGGTTCCATGTTGAACCTGCAGGATCAGACCCTCTGGGTGTGTGTTGGGCACGTGTGTATGTGCGTGTCTGTTTGTGTCTGTTTGTGTCTGTTTGTGTGTGTGTGTGTGTGTGTACGCTCACATAAGGATCGTCCTCCTCACACTGGTCATCTGGGGCCGTGGGATCCGACTTCAACACCAGCTGCTGGATGGAGCCCTGGAGGGAGAGAGAGAGAGAGAGAGAGAGAGAGAGAGAGAGAGAGAGAGAGAGAGAGAGAGAGAGAGAGAGAGAGAGAGAGAGAGAGAGAGAGAGAGAGTGCCTGTGTTATGCTGCGTGGTAATTTCAGGATCAGTGTGTGTCGTTACATTTTATTAAAGCTCAGAGATTTCCCACGAAAGCAGCAGCAGCACGCCACCTCCGTCTCTCAGCACACACACATAACACACTACACAAACACTATACACACACACTACACACACACACACACACTGCACACACACCAGCGTCTCCGGCTCATCTCAGTCCCGTGCGTTGACCTCTCCGCGGTGGAAGGTCAACCTGCGTAACGTCTTCACTCAGAAGCTGCAGGTGAATCCTGAAGATGTTGAATCTTGTTTCAAGAGGTTCACGTTGGTTTTATTGACATGTTTCAATAATTTATCAAAACATCTGTCCATGGGGGGATGTGTGTAGACGTGTGGGATGTGTGTAGACGTGTGGGATGTGTGTAGACGTGTGGGATGTGTGTAGACGTGTGAGCCAATGAAAGAAGAGGACCCCGCTTCAGGAATGGGAGATTCTTTTTTTCCTGCCTGATTATTTAGTGCATTCACAAGTGTGTGTGTGTGTTTGTGTGTGGATCTGAGGGCCGACGTATGTGTGTGTGTGTGTGTGTGTGTGTGTGTGTGTGTGTGTGTCTCATTATTAGATGAGTAACTTGCTGAAAGGCCATTCAGCCATGTTTACTGATAATGAGTTCATGAGGAAAACAGCTGTTTCAAAAGGTGAAGGTGGAGATGGAGCGACGGGAATAGAGGCAGAGGGGAAGAGAGAGGGAGAGAGAGAAAGAGAGGGAGGGAGAGAGAGAGAGGGAGGGAGGGAGGAGGGAGGGAGAGAAAGAGAGGGAGGGAGGAGGGAGAGAGGGAGGCTGGATGCCAGTCGGGGTGGGCACATGGTAAACAACATCCGATCACATCTGTTTGTGTGTAAACAACCCGAACGTAAAGTAAACAGGAAGTGCCACGCAGATGTTTCCACTCCTTGAAGGACTGAGGAGGCGGGGCTTGTAAAACTTTATTAATTATGCGGACGTTAACACTGGGGGTGGGGGGGGGGGGGGGCAGGCTGTTACTGAGGTGTGCTTCAAAAGCTAACACACATACACACATGCACACACAAACGCACACACACACAGAACAATGCACACACACACACACCCTCCCCCGCACTCACGCACACACACACACACACAGACGTACACGCACACGGACAAACGCACACACACACGGAAACATGCACACACACATACATACATACACACACAGACACACACACACACACAAACACACACTCACACACAAACACATGCATGCATACACACACACAAACTCACGCCCACACACACAAAATGCACACATACAAACACACACAGAAACACCCCCACACACACACACACACACGCACACACACACACACACACACACACACACACGCACAAAGAAGGCATTCCTGTTATTGGGTAATGGAAAAAGAACATTCCAATAATATTCCCGTTCTCATGAAGCCGCCCATCAAATATATCTGCAGACCGGCCGACCGGCCGCGCCCGGAGGACGACGCTCCTCACGCCGCGCGCCTCGAGTCAGACGGTCAGACGTAAACATATAACATAAACATAAAATATATAAGTGCTGCAGCCGCCGGGTGGAGGAGAGCGTTGTTGCCAATGCAACAGAGAGTCACTCTGAGTGGAGCTGGCCACATGTGTGTGTGTGTGTGTGTGTGTGTGTGTGTGTGTGTGTGTGTGTGTGCTCTGACACCAACTGGAGCTCCGGCTATAGAGGAGCTCTTCGTCCAGTCATGGCATTTCTGTTGACATAGTTACTCATGTTCATTCATAAACATATTTAAATGAGCGTGTTGGGATGTTTACTACCAAACACAGAAGTTTCATTAAGTCAGAATAATACGACCGGCC
>CM070096.1:18423766-18481266 GCA_036178185.1 Liparis tanakae
CCGCAGCTCCCGGTGAATGGCCACCTACTGCACCGCTGCATGTCTTTCTGCATCCTGGTCCTGCCCACACACACACACACACACACACACACACACACACACACACACACACACACACGCACACGCACACTTGGTTCTGCTTAGCGAGGAGTGACCTGGAACAATCATCTGTTCTTTCGGAGCGTACGGCCCGGCGGTGGGGGCATCTGGAAGGCATTAGGTGAGACTAATACGCGCAGTTGCAGCTCCTGTAAATTAGACCTTATACCGTGTGTGTGTGTGCGTGAGTTTGTGTGTGTGTCTTACAGACTTCCGTGAGTGTCATGTGTGGGTATGTGTGTGTTTGTGTGTGTGGCCAGTAAGCCTCCCCGCAGGAGGAGAGCCCCCCGCGGAGCGTTATTTGGATAAAAAAAACAACTTGACCGACTGTGGTAATTAAAACACAACAGTGGAGCGCAACCCACACCACTGGGCTGCGTGACCTCCTGACCTCGTTGCAGGTCAGAGAACGCAGAGAAGAAACACAGGGGTGTACCGATGTCGTTGTGTGTGCTCCACGTCTGGCTTTCGGGGGAGTTTGTCTCCCTCGGAGAAGAAGGACTAAACATGAAGAGGATGGTTGTTTCGCACATCTCTTTTTATTCTTCCTCAAAAAAACTTGAGTGAGTTACGTGTGCATTCAAACTTTATGAGAACTGAAGGCTACTATCTGTATGGATACTGCTAAAAAGATGTCGGGAAAAGAATTATATTCATTTTTACTTTAATTTGTATTTAATCTATATATTTTTATTTTATATTTTTATTTTTAAATGTTAAACAATTTTTTATTTGAATATGATTTTTTTGTAATTATTTTCTAATGTGATGTTACCATGAACTTGCCCTTTGAAGATATGTGGAAAAATAATATTTATTTTTACATTAATTTGCATTTAATTTATACATATTTATTTCATTTTTTACTTTGATTTGCTGACTTTTATTTTTATTCATTTTATTCCATGTATTTTAATTTCTATTTCATAATGTGATGTTACATTGCAGAGCTCAGCTCTGGAGAGGAAGCTCATTAATAACCTGACGCAGTGACAACTAAGAAGGCTAAAAACAAGTTCCCGGCATAGTCAAATACTCCTTTGACCCATTTCTGGTTCCAGTGAGGTCACAAGAACGACCCCCCCCCCCACCCCCCTACACACACACACACACACCTCCCGGCCAAGAAGTGCGCTCGGCCAACATTCCCAGAGTCCGACGTGTCACTTTTTTCACTCCATCTTTGTTTCCCCCTGAAAGTGACATCACTGCAGATGTTCCTCCGCCGGTCGTCGGAGACAAAACAGCTGGACAGGTTGCCATGGAAACTAACGGAGGGATGGAAAACCCTTAAAAACACTTTTTAAGTTGGCGCAGCTGAAAACAGTTGTGCTCGTGAGAGAAGCTATAAAACTGACGAGAAGTTTGGATAACAACATTAATATTTACGATAAAAATTATTGTTTCTAACCTCGTTAATGTCTTGACTATATTTTCTATCAAGTTTGCAATTAATTTGATAAATAAAATTGTCTGCGTGACTCCACATTTTTCAACGGTAGCGTACGACCTCGTCCTCGAATGCACTTTATTTATTTTGTACAATTATGTTTGCACTTAACTGTTATTTTCATGGTATGTTTGTGGATGTTTTTCATGTATTTCATGTTTTGTCATTTCTGTGGTTCCCTGGGAGGATTAGCGGCCGCTGAGGCGCAAGCTAACGGAAACCCAGTTAATACGCTAAACTAATGTAAAACATTCCCGGTGCAAAGACACTGCAGCTTGTGGGAAGCTTGTGAGTAATATTCGGGGTCCGGGTGTGAGATCCCCAGTGTAATCGGGCTTGGCTCCGGAGATACCGTGCGTGGCCTCCAGGGAATCGGCAGTAATAACTTCCCGGTGCACGAGATTCTGCCGAGCCATCCAAGGTTTTTGGACTCCGGTGAGGGGAACTTCCTTTTTTTCTTGGGAAGAAGAGGAGGAGGAGGAGAGGACGCGCTGGCGAGTGAAACGTTTATTAGCGTCGACACATCGTGACGTCGGACTCGATGACATCACCGGCGACGTCCTCACACTGTGCGTCGACTGGGGAGCGATCTGTAGTTCATCGGGGACGTTAGGCCTCGGGGGGAAGATGGAAGAAATGAATAATCTACGTTCGCCATCTATCGATGTCGCAACAGTTTGCATCCCCGATCGTGCGTTATTATTCGTGACATTGTGTGACATCACTTGAAGGAGGAAAACACTCCCGCAAACTATTCCATTAAAAGAAAAGGTTACGAGTCCTCCCCATTTAAAAAAAAGTGATTTATATTGACTTTTGCTCCAAGCTTTTCACAAGAAGATGAAAAAAATAATAAAATTAAACGAGAGGAGCTCGGTCCTCCCTTTTTTGTTCCGCATAAGAAATATTTCTCCATAAATGGTAACGCTCAGTGAGATGTGAGAGTCTGCAGCAACAAATACAAAGTCATCCTGCAGAAGAAGAAAGAAGAAATATACAATACAGCATTAATTAAATTAATATCCTCACAGCACACAAAGTCTGCACACGATGGTTGTTTGAATATATATAAGGATAGCATGTATAATATATAAGAATATAAGAGTCAAGAGCCTCTAGCCGGTGCTTGTATTGAGTGAAATACTGCAGGGCTCCATCTGCATCACTCAGTATTCAGTATTCAGGATATAAACTTTTGTTTGTTGCTCATAAATATGCATTTCCGGAGATAAATAGAAAGCAGAAATGCACAACAGTACAACTGCAGTTCAGCTCGAGTGGAAACAGATGAAGCCGAACGCCAGATGGACGAAATGCTCCGAGATGGAGAGAATAAGACGGAAGACAGAAGACAGAAGACAGAAGCTTCTGGGAAACACATAGCAGCAACATACATGACATCATGACAACAGTGGTGTTAATGCTGCCAGTCATTGGTTCAAAGCTAATATCTAATTAAAATAAATATTTTATTTCCTAATCTTTGACACTAAGTGCGTAGCTGACATTAACAAGGTAAACAATTCATATTGTTTTATTTTTTGGACACTTCACACAGACCTTGGGGCGTTGTTGAAAACAAGCTTAAATGCACTAAATGGGATTATTAACGCAACACCTGTTCACTTTTAAGCCATTGATGCCTGTTTTTCATTTATTTAATTCTTAATTATTTTTATTTATTTCTATTTATTTCAATTATTTATTTGTAAATTATTTGTAATTATTTGTATTCATTTTAATTTTATAAATGTCCTGTCTTAACATGGCTTAATGCATTTAATACGTGTTTTTAATGTTGCTGCTGTACTGACGGATGAGTCGGCACCTTCATTTAATTTCTTTTATTTACAATGACAATAAACTTCCTTACTTAGTTTCGAGAGAAAATATTATTGTAATCAAATTAATAAGTTTCTCCTTATTATTCTCTCTTGTGAATGTAATAGTCTCGTCTAATGAAAGGCGGAGCAACGGCTGAGCAACGGCCAATCAAATCAACCCTCCTTCACCTGTGGCTCCACTCAGACGGGGGACACGCAGAAGCCGTAAGAGCCGAAGACGGCGACTCAAAACGGAAGAAAGAAAGAAAATGTGCTGTGATGAAAATGGGAATGTGTCCATTTCGTTGAAAAAATATTGACTCCTCGCCCAGCTGTCTTTGACTTAAATGTCTGAGTGGGCCCTGAATGCAACAGCGGGGGCAAGCGTCTGGTATTACCAGACAACAAAAAAAACCACAAAAGCCGCACAAACAAAGTGAATTTTATTCTTCTGTCTGTTTCGATTCCGCTTTAAATCACAGACGTCGTGCTGCGACGGCCTCCGTGACACGGAATAAAACACACTCGTAGTCTTAAAGATGTTAAAGACTCAACCGGTGGTTTGATACCTGTCTGGGTATGAAGAGGCTAGCCAGATGTTCCCCTCAAACAGGTAGACACAAACAACACGCCTCACGCGCCTTTGATCCCGAGAGACAGGCGTGATGTCAGCGTGTGTGTGCGTGCGTGTGTGTGCGTGTGCGTGTGCGTGTGTGTGTGTGTGTGTGTGTGTGTGTGTGTGACCAGGTGAGCATGTAGCACAAAGCTGCTCTCTTGGCGTTGAGCTGCAGCGTCTTTAGGGGCGGAGCTGTCAGGTGATCAAAGGCGCAACGGTAACTCCCTTTCTTTCTTTCTTTCTTTCTTTCTTTCTTCTTTTTTCCCCTCCCTCGTGTTATCGTTAGACGAAACAGACCGTGAGTCTAAGTTAGCGTCGTGTGTAAAGAAACAGTCACACGGGAATAACATGTGTACCGTATGTCAGAGAATGAAGGCAAGATTTTACTTCTAATCTGTTTTTGAAACTTTTATTATCTTTCTCAACCTCATGTATTTAATATCAGTTTTTAATATCAGTGATGTAAGTGAGGGAGGAAGAGAAGCCCAAAGTTCACTGAGCGATGACGTCATCTCTATCAAATCCAAACCATGTGTGTGTGAGAGTGATTGAGTGATTGTGGCCGAGAATCACATATATATCTTAATAATGAGTCAGCACCTCCGTATGTGACTCTTCGTATGTAAGGAATGTGATAGTCCCGCTCAGATAGGAGCCAGATGCATGCTGGGAAAGAGACCGAGCCATTCCCATCGTCTTTTATTCCACTTTAATCACACCTGCAGTGTACATTTAATCCACTAGAGGGAGCCAGTGTGTCCGTATTGCTCTAATCGTAGCTGCTTATAGGTTATAAGCTAGCGTACACTTATACTGTATTCGCATAACAAAAAGTTGTGATTGAGAATTGGCTCTATTTTTAATCATAGATAAGGCTCTTGTTTCTCAGTAAAAAGGGCAAATTTATCGTAACACGGCATTAGAAAATAATTAAAAAAACATGTACAAATATAAACAAATAAACTAATTAAAAAAGATCAACAAAATAAACAAATAAAATAAATATATATTAATTAAATACAAATTAACTTTTAATTTGTTAACTTTATATATAAAGTTAACAAATTAAAGTAAAAATAAATATATATTTCCCCCACATCTTCACAGGGCAAGTTCATCGTAACATCACATTAGAAAATATATATATTTTTTATATATTTAAAAAAATAAAGAAAATATATATTAAAATTAAAATTAAATAAATATATATATATATATATATATATATATATATATATATATATATGAAATGTTTTTCCCACATCTTTCTATCAGTAGCGATGTAGATAGTTTTGCCGTTTCTTGTACGTCCATTGATTGAGTTTTTAGTTTGAGAAGCAATGTGAGGGCTATTCATTGGACTTTTTACTGAATGAACAATTCCTAAAACTTCAATATGTTTCATTTAGTAATAAGTGTATAACTTCACGCCTGAATCACAAGTTAGGGGCTGCAGCATTGAACAGTAAACTCACCTTAGATACTCTAATAGTGCTTTTGGAAGCGCAGTTACAAAGGAGTCCTTCATATGCTCCGAAATGCAAATAGATATGTGGAGCTGCCGCCTGCGGGCTTTCCCAAGCTGCAGCTTTAATGTCCTGCAGAAGTCTGGATGAAAGAAGCTTGTTCTCAATCTCCTCAAATCCAGAGAAAAGCTCACTTAATAACGTGAACACAATCAGGTCTGCCGTGACCTGACAACAAAACCTTCTGCAGAAGAGTTATAGACGAGAATGTGCATTAAAAAGCACGATGTTTAGTGCCGACAGTCCTCATAAATTACCCACCGTGAAGCCAACATGAGTTCACGCTCTAATAACAACACAACTCTGCACAGCTGATTATCCCAGAAAAATGGAAACAGCTTTCTACTGCGATGTCAACTTCAACTGCACGTAAGATGAAGCAGATGCTTTCAGGAGAATCCGACTGAGCCATTCCTCGCCGCTGGAACGCGGCCACAGGAATGTTAATTTGGATATTTCTGATGAATCTCCGCCGCTCTCTTCTCTGGAGATATCGGCGGTCTGGATTTGCCTTTGCTTACCGGTGCAGTAACAAAAACACACAGGATTCATTTCTTATATATTATATTATATTAATTGATCTTTTTATATTATATTATATTATTGATATTTTATTTAGACATTTTTACAGAAGTACAAACTTCAAAAGTTAGAATGCATAATAATAAAACATAAAAATAAAGTAAAAATTAACCATGCATCTGGCCAATAAGAGCCGTAAGGAAACACAAAAATAAAAATGTTAAAGCAGGAGAATAAATATAAATTAGGAAGCAAAAAAAATCAAAACAACCATGCAACAAACAGATCTCTAGTACAAAATATATTCAAAGAGTTATATTCACAGGGTATCTTTAACTTAGTTTTAACTTATGAATCTTGGTGAAACATAGTGCTTTTCGTTTTATTATATACTGACTCTAGGTAATCAGTCTCCGTTTGGAAAGGCGATTAACAATTTTTTCAGGGGAAATGACGAAATTGTGTTAAAAAAAAATCACTTCTGCGAGAAACAGACCAAGTCGTCGTGATGCAGCTGCTGAGAACATGAACCGCAGGAATGTGTTAGCGACACTCTGGAGAAATAATTTAATGAAAAGCCTGTCTGCAATCATTGGCGGTAACCAACAACTTCACCAGGAATCACATCTGCCGGGTTGCATAACCGCGACACAACACGCTCTCGGTACAGTAAAGTTGCTCCACCAGAAGTCTCCGAGCCAAGATGTCCGCCAGTTAACCCCAATGACCCCGATCCCCCAGCGGCAAATACTTCAACTTTAGGGATCTGATTATTCAAACACAAGCGTCTAGTCCAGGGTCGGGGAAAAGAAGAAGAAAAAATGCGATTACCTAGTCGAATCCTACAAATGTAGTAATTCTGGGTAATTCTCACAGTATTCAAACAAGTAAATAACGGATAAGGGGAGGAAACGACAACCTGGATGGAGAGCTGACCTTAAGGCCCTTAAAAACCTCTGGTTAGTATCTTTCAGGAAATCTCTCAAAGAAAAGTTTCAAGGCTTCGTTTCTCTGCAAAAGATTCCCTTCGAATTGCGGTCCCTCGATGTGTCAGACGTCGCCTTGATTGCGGCCCAACTGGGACACGCCCCTTTGGGTCGCTGGCACACATGTGAACCTCGATCGGCTCCGATCGGCCAATCCGCTCGCCAAGAAATGACTCGATGGCGTTGAAAAACCCACCGCAGCTGAATGAGGTAGTGCGCTGTCTCATTGTTATTGATGCCAGCTGCGGTATCGAAACCACCGAGAGAGACTCCCAGATGTGAGGGGACGGGACGGCATGCATTATTGCAAAGATGGCGGGCCTTGTCAAGGATTCGGTCGTGATCTTCATGGATAGAAGTTGAGAAGGGTCCAGGTTCTTGGCGACCCCATTGTTGTATCCAGGATGCTGACGGTTCCGTTGGGGTCATTGCCCCGCGAGACCTCCAACGGGACCTGGATTAGGGGTTGGGAATCAAATTGCATCGAGATGTGGGGAGTAGGTCGAGACAACAGGTGCAGCGTCAGCAAAACCTGGTCGACGTTGGTGATCTGGCATTGGAGCTGGATGGACATCCGTTAGCTAGTATTTTGCTTTTATGGGGTCAGATTAGTCTCAATAATTGCAAATGCACACAGAGAGACTCACAAATGCAAATACAAAGGTTGATAAATGCACTGAAATGTAAACTGAGGCTCTGAGCTCACTCGACTGTTATTGGAGCGAAGGCTGAAAAAGGGGGCGGGGTTTAGGAAGGGCGCTCACTATTTGTGCAATGCAGGATTTTCGTGCCAGCGGCCGAACCCTATTCCCACAGTTTTGTTTATGCGGGGGAAAAATATGGCCACCGGAGACCCTACAAGTTGGAATCTGCGACAATGAGAGCACTACATCGTTTCTTAATGAGTTTTTAAGTCTCTCTTTCTACGGCTCGCTCCCACTGCCGGCACAACGGGAGCCTTATGTGTGACAGGTAAAGTGAGGTCTGGACCGGGGGAGGAGGGGGGGGGGGGTAGCGGTGAGCGGAGAGCATTCTTGTGTTTCATCCAACGTCCGTCTCGGGGAGCCGAGTTGTCTCTCAGCGAGGCGGACCGGCTTCTTCTCGGCCGGTGGTCTGACGGTGGAAAGATGTTTCTGACTTTCATGGTTGTCAGTGGAAAGCTGCTCCTTGATCAACAACTCCCTCCCCTGAGAGAAGGTCTGCATTTCATACAGAGGCAACGCGACGCGGGTCACAGCAGTCCACTGGAAACCACGTCCAGCATCGGATCGATACTCACAGAAACATGAAGGTGCCGCCAGGAACCGAAAATGGTTCTTCACAGTGATGCCATAGAAGTACTATTTCTGGTGTCTCAAAGGACCTTAAAAACATGGTTCTTTAAGGCACCATTTCTGGTTCCATAAAGAACCTTTCAAAGCCAGGTTTTTTAAAAAAACACTTTTCTTAAATACTTCTTCAAATAACCTATAAAGGTGCCTCAAAGAACCTTCAAAAAGGGTTCCTCAAGGCACCATATCTGGTTCCACAAAGAACCTTCCAAACCAGGGTTCTTTAAATAACATTTTCCTTAAATAGTTCTTCAAAGAACCTTTAAAAGTGTCTCAAAGAACCTTCGAAACAATGTTCTGTAAGGCACCGTTTATCGTTCCACAAAGAACTTTTTAAAACAGGGTTCTTTAAAGAACCATTTCCTGAAAGAGTCCTTCAATGAACCTATAAAAGTGTCTCAAATAACCTTCAAAATAATGTCCTATAAGGCACCATTTCTGGTTCAACAAATATCCTTTCAAACCAGGGTTCTTTAAAGAACAATTTCCTTAAATAGTTCTTCAAAGAACCTATAACGGTGCCTCAAACGAAACAAATTATTCTCCAGTAGTTAATGGTTCTTCGTAGAACCACAAAGACTTTTAAAGAACCATTTAAAAGCCATAATTTTTCTTTGTGTAGGATCTATATTGTTATTTTATGTTCCCGAAATAGCCGTAATTTGACTTTGCTAAATACTTTTCGCTCTGAGGGACTCTTGGAAAAACAGGAGCGACCTGCTGACGCTACACGGGGCTCAACGGTAGGTTCTTCACGAGGGGTTGATGGGTCCCAGTGGGACTCCAGCCGAGCGTGGAAGAGGAGCGTCTAACGACCCCATAATGACAATGAGTGTAAGTGTAGCGTGCAGGAGAATGGGGGGGGGGGGGGGGGGGGGGGTCGATGCAGGTCTGGACAGAATAATCTTGTGGTGTCATGATGTTTTTAGTTTTTTTTCCTTCTCCTTTCTAAATGAATGGGCGGACTGTCTCTAGAATGTTCTGGATGCAGAGTGGGCATCATGTAATCTAAACCACCTGCTGCACTGATTCCATCCTCCGTGCACGTCGCGGCGCTATACGCGTAAAGAAACGTTTCTTTCTACGGGAAAAAAAACCCAACCTCAAACTGGGCAACAATCGACAATGAGTGCAGGAATCAAGAAGGATTTCAAGCCGTTCCTGCAGATTTAAAGTGGTTTTGGGGGCGAGTCTGGACCAGAGATCCACAGCTCCGCAGCAAAAGCCAATAATCGGACAGCGGGTCAGCGATAAGGTGTGTTTTATTTGTACGTGTGCCGGTACAAGCTGGCACGTCCAAGGCTGCAGAGCCAAAGGCCAAATAGATTAGTTGGTTAGGACAGTGGAGCCAAGCATTACTCCTGTCTCCTATGACACACACACACACACACACACACACACACACACACACACACACGGCTGCCAGCTCACCCGCTGCTTCACAATGCTTATCTTCCATCTTCATATGGGGGACCCGCTTGGCAGCAGCACAGTATCACCTTTGTGAACGGGGATATTTTTGCCACGTTGTTTTTTTCTTAATTTTCCCACTTAAAGCCCCCTCGGGTCACTTTGCAGCACAACGTACTGGTCCAGTTTAAAACTGCATTCTTTATTGCTTATGAATAAAGAGAATATAGAGATAAACGTCCTGGCCTGTGCGTTAATGTATTTATCCTACTTTCAGAATATCAACTCAAGGGATGTATAAAGTACCCCACAAGCCCAGTTAACACCATTTTGTTCTGATTAATGTGGGAATAAAGTAGGAAACAACAGTAGGGTGTGTTTAAAAATCACACAAAAGAACCTGGTCTGCTAACTGGAGAGCAAATGTAGATACACACAGTTACCTCTCGGATCTGTTCATACCTAAAGTGACGTGTCATAGAGTTTAAATCATGTTGGGAGAGCTTCTCCTTTACTCCTGCCTTGTCAGTTAATTAAAGCAACTGCAGGCTGGTGGTAAAAGCGGATGTCCACAGGGGTCAGGGTTCATGGAGCTCGTTGTTTCGGCTTACCCCAAGCTGTGTTTGACCAGCTGTAGAAACTGTACTCTGACCAAAGTGTCAGAGGAATAACAGGCTGTCTATTAAAAAAAAAAAAGACAGATAGAAAAATAAGAAAAATCGGCCCGTTTTTGGCAGCTCGCCGCCTGCGTGTCCAACTTTTGGCGAGAAAGCGCGGAGCTTCGTTCTCACTTCGTCATCATGGGAGAAGAGGTGGGAAAAAGCATGTTGAGCCTGTGAATGAATGGTGTGCAGGAGGGAAAAGAAGAGAAATGGGACGATGTGGAAGAATCAAATCCATCATTAAGATAGACAAGAGAGAGAGAAGGTTTGAAGCTTCTTTTCCAACTTTATTAAGAAAAACAAACCGGGACCTCTTGACACGGCGATGGATCGTCAAGGCTCCTGGAAAAAAAAAAAAGGGAGGAGACGAGGAATGGAGTGGAAAATACTCTCTGAGCTTGCTGAGTGAGAAATAAAGAGGCCAAGACAAAGAAAAAAGTGTGACCGCAGCAAATGTGCTAAGGTGGACGTCAACATGGGACTCCTTTTCATCTTCGTCCATATCAGCTCCTCGAGCCACGAAGCAATCCCCGAAGATCTTCTTTTGCGTCTTTTCCAGTGATGGATGCCGCGGCTTTTGAGGTCGGCCGGGGGTTTGGCGTGCATTCGATGTATTCTTCATCACATAGATACTCGTGTAGCTTATCCAAACTGTTCCTACAGAGGGATAGCGGAGGGATTGAAGGGAGGGGGGGTGGGGGGGTGTCTGAGTGATACCATCTGCTTTGGCTCGTCCGCAAGCCAGCGCGAGTTTGTTTCGCTACACAGTTTAAAGAGTGCAATACGCCTGCAGCTCCGGGTCCGTTTCATTCACTCAAAGTGGAGGGATTGCTCCCACGGCGCCGGTTCACCGACGCCGTTTAGAGAAAAGTCTTGACCGGGCCTCGGGTCTGACCCGGACGAGAGCGACCTCGATGACCTGCTACTCGATGAGCTCAGTTCAGCAGATATACTGTACGCACTCTGTTTATTGACCACAGAGCAGTGAGTGCTGCCTGTAAAAGGTTCCCGTTAAGTCGTACCGACACGGGGTGAAAGAAGACGCGTGTCGGTCATGAAAGATCTGAAAGGTAGCCATCCTGTATCTTACAAAAGTTTAGATGAATCATTGAGTAGATAGTCGAGTAAATTCTAGCGTTTGTTGACACTTCTGGGTTCGGCAGATGCCAGAAGAACACTAGAGTACAGAAGAGTTACAGTCTGGGTCTGTTGGTTTCAAGCCCTTTATATTCAATTAAGGGCAAATTTCATGCGACCACAGACTAGCCACTTTGAGTGCGGGCTGCCTGTAAAAGGTTCCCTTTAAGTCATAAACACAGGGGTAAAAGAAGACCTGTGTGGGTTATGAAAGATCTGAAAGATCTTGTAGCTTGCAAATATCTAGATGAATCAGTAGATAGTTTTGTGATATAATCTAGAGTTTCGTCAGATGCCAGAAGAACACGAGCGTCCTGAAGAGTTTCAGACTAGGTCTTTTTGGTTTCAGGCCCTTTAGATTCAAATTTCATGCGACCACAGTGTAGCCACTTTAACCGAGTGCTGCCTGTAAGACGTTCCCTTTAAGTCATAAACACAGGGGTAAAAGAAGACGTGTGTCGGTCATGAAAGATGTTGACAACATCTGAAAGGTAGTCATCTTGTGTCTTGCAAATATGTAGATGAATCATTGAGTAAATTGTTTTGTATTGTGATGTAAACTTTAGCGTTTTTGGGCACTTCTGGGTTTTCGGCAGATGCCAGAAGAACGCAAGCGCCCTGAAGGGTTACAGCCGAGTGTAAAGGTCGGCGAGTGGAGGGACGACCCTGTCCACTAACCTGTGGTCTGGGGCTGTTTGTTTCAGACCCTTTAGATTCAATTAAAGGCACATTGTATTTGAGACAATAGTGTGCCTCCAACCAACAGATTCCCATTCTTGTTTTAAGATGGCATTGCCCCTGTGGACCAAGAGGTGGTGTTGACGAACTTTACCGGTCCTAGACCTTTTGAGAAACCAACTGCAAATCGGGCCTTAACGTCCAACTTCACACATTCTAGCCCAATGCTAAGTGGGAAACCCCTTTTTATTTTGCCTTCTACTTATAGTTCATTTTTCCTGCCAAAAGTTCCAATTGCAAGAGTTTTACTTTGTCTTCTCCGAGGCCCGGTCAGTATCTTTCGATGCTATAACCTCTTGAATCCCTTATAGTTATTCGATGTGACATTGGGCTTTACTGTTCTTCACATAATTTCTATTTCTACTTGATTCAAAGTCATTTTGCTACTTTCATGACATTGGCCATGATGAAGAGCTGTTGAACTCCTTTTCATCGCCATACCTGCTACCAGAATGATGCGGATCACGAATGTATTTAAAATGCTCCTTTAACCTCCTTCGCTCAATCACCAAAGGGAGTCGTCATGCATCACAATGCAGCTGTCCATTAGTTGCTAAATTGGGTCAAAATGCAGTCCAAGTTCATCCCAGGAAGGAGAGGACCACCAATCCTTGACCCTCAGAGTCCTACAGCAACTGAGAACACTCAGCAGCTGTTAGCATCATCTGTCAGGCCGAAACCAGGTCAAGCTCATTGGATAGCTATTTGGACTTGGAATTCCTCTTGTCTCCAAAGTGCTTGGAGTGGTGTGGCCGCCCAAACAAAGGCCGAGCCTTTGCAGAAGTATTCGCTTGTAGATGGACTGCGTTTACTTAAGAACCGCTTCACAAAGTGGCCGGGTGAGGCAGTTCTCTTTGTCCGGGCAAATCTGAGAAAAGCGTTTGATTGGGTCTAATCTGCAGGGTCTAGACGTGCGTTGAAAGTCGGCCTGCAAGGAGATAGATAGTGGAAGTAAGAGAAAGGGAGGAGGAGAAAACATTGAGTTTAGATTGAAAGAGTGGAAGATGTAACTACGTAACGGGCGAGGGAGGCAGAGAGCGATTCGCAACCCTTATTAAAGTTAACGACAAACACTGGGTGCGCGATTCGATCTCGTAAAAATACAAATGTAATAAAATGGTTTTGATAGAAAGGAAATGCAGACTTTTATTGATCCCCTGTGGGGAAATTCTTCTCTGCATTGGACTCATCCCAGTTGTTATTGAGCTGCAGTGAGGCGCCCGGGGAGAGCAGGGAATCGAACCGGTACCTTGTTACGGGATGACCACTTTCCAGGTTTCCTACACATTTTGACTAATTTCCATGACTTTTCCATGACTGTTAACCAAATTTCCATGACGGAACATGGTTTAAAGCTACACTTCCCTGGCATAGTGGATTAACCCGGCCGCTTCCCTGAGCTACTGTTGCTATGGCCACTGGAAATACTTGAAAGAGCGTATAACTGCTTATATTTTGAGTGTCTTTCTTTAAAAAAAACATAAATTATTTAAAACTTAGCATGAATATATATGAATAAAACTAATTTCCATGACTTTTCCTAAACTTTTGGGATTTCATTTTCTTCAAGGACTTTTCCACACCTGGAAATAAACATAACAAAAATGCCATGACTTTTCCAGGTTTTCCATGACGGTGTGAACCCTTGCTTGGTGATGACATCACGGCTGTTTACACAGTCGACCTGATTCCATCCACCGCATTAACACTGCGTTCACATGCACTGCTCCGCGGAGAACACCCTCGCATCTCCACAAAATCACGGAGTTCTAATGAGAAACACTTCTTTCAGATGTTGGCGCGGTGCCAAAGGGCGTCGGAGACGATCGGAGCGATGAGGTCTTCGCTCCACTTCAAGTGTTTGACTTCTTTCCTTTTTTTTTTGAGACAGCAAATGTGAAACAAGTGGAGTAAACATGATTATATTGTTATTACTAGCTCTCGCACTTGGCATCCTATTGAGCAGAAGTTTCTAAAGCGAGTCGCAGACATGGGAAGAGGCCAGTGAGGCTCACGGGATGTGTTTTTTTATCGGCAACAGCGGGCAAAGGTTGTGTTGCGCTTTATGCGTACTCTAAGGAAACATGCACGAGTCATTCAGAAAATATTCAATAAAATGACTGCAGAAAATGAGAATAGGACATATTCATTGATATCCGTATATATGTTACACCTCTTTTAAACCGAGGGGGATGAGATGTGGCTCAGTTTGTTCTAAAGAAGATACAACAGCACTAAACATGAACTTATTGTTACTTTAATAGAGCCTGTATCTATTTGGATTAATATTGTTAGTAAAAAATTGGATGTTACTCAGGTAAGAGATTAATATAGGTATGATAGCTTTATTGCAATACTCAGATTTTCTTTCACGTTTTCTCTTTTCCAAAGTCCAATAATCAACCAATTAAATATTAATGTGCATCTATACATCCTACATGTTTACATAGAAACTCTCAAAAAAAGTATCAACTTCTTTTCAAATTTGATATGATTAGATTATATTTTGCTTTATTTATCGTCAGGGGGAAATTTCTTGACGCATCAGCAAAAAATGTTTTGCAAATATACAATAAAAAATCTAAAATAGCAGGACAAGAATTTAAATAATACAAGGAATGAAAATGTAAAACATTGTATGAAAATGAAAATGTATAGAGTAGTTTTAAAGTATAAAGTGACAGCGGTGCAAGGTTCATCAATTTGAGGAGGATTTATTATAAAGTCTCATAGCAGTTGAAGTGGGTTCAACTGAGCGTGACACGTAACTTCTGAGTGGAACTATTGTTAACGATATTATTTGACAAGCCTAAAAACTGCGGAATAAATCGTCCGCGAAACTGGAAGTGAGGCGGTTAATCTTTACTCTCCGAGACTTTACACACACACACACACACACACACACACACACACACACACACACACACACACACACACGGTCAGAGACAACCTCGTTATTCTCCCTTTAATAAACATGACAACTTTGATTTAGGCATGCCACCGCT
Source organism: Liparis tanakae (assembly GCA_036178185.1). Taxonomy (NCBI): domain Eukaryota; kingdom Metazoa; phylum Chordata; class Actinopteri; order Perciformes; family Liparidae; genus Liparis; species Liparis tanakae. The sequence continues at coordinate 18,439,072 of CM070096.1, forward strand.
CAGGCGACCTCATCCGGAAGCGACCGTCACGGCCTGTAGAAGTGAGAGTTCTCGGGCGTCAACCTTTCCACATGTCGCGGCGGGCCTCTCCCCGTGTCCTCCCATCACAGCGGACATAGCACGTAGCTGTTAGCGTCCATAAAGATCCTCACCAAGTACCCGCCGGGCTCTTTGATCCTGAACATGTGACCCGGAGCTCTTTTTCTCACCCGGGGAGATGTCTCCAAAAGATTCTGTCTCTAACAATGGATATCTAGGGCATCCGAGAAATAAATGCGTAACCGATAAACACAACGGATGATACCGCTCCCCATGGGGCTTGCCCCCCCCCCCCCCCCCACACACACTTTTTAGGGCTTGGCCCCCCCTTTCTTTGGATCCTAAGAACGCCCCTGGATCCGCTCATGGCGTTTCCAGATCCGCTCATTGTTCCATGTTCCAGTTCCAGGTCAGTCGTCACAGCCTCTGCTCTCGTTCATCAGGTGCATTTCTGCTTCCAAAGCCTCCGTACAGCGCTGTGCCGGGGGCATAAATACGAGTTCCCAAACTAAATTGGTTCCATCCCGTCTGCCTTGTACTGGCAATGCATACAAATTGCTTCCAAATGCTTCAAAAAGACAAAACCCAAAACACCTGTTGGGGTAGTTTGGGACGCCCGACAGGCCCCGGACGAAGATACACAATCAAGATTGTGCTTCTATCTGATTATTATACGGATGTTATTCTGGGATGCTTTTGACAACAAAAACACACGGAAATATGAACGTATTTACATCGGAATGATGGGAATTTGGGCTGAATGTCGGGCGAAGTGAAACTCGATAAACATTTATTTTTAAAGTGCTTAATCTGACCTCTCTGGGTTATTCAGCTGTCATGTTGCAGTGTCTTTTCTTACAAGTATATAATAACACGTATATAGAACTAAAACGGGCACTCGGTAGAGCGCATACTTTCGCATATCACAAGATTGAGCATTGAATTATGAACATTTTGGCATTAGTTGTCAATTGGATATAAATTGGCCGTGCTATGGTAAAAAGAAGATGTTGACCTTTTCATGACCTTGAGATTGACCTTTGACCCGATCGATTCCAAAATCTAATCAAATGGTCCCAAGCAATCATCCCAACAAATTTCATGCGATTCGGTTTAATACTTTTTGACTTATGCGAATAACACGCATACAAATACACGGCGATCAAAACATGACCTTCCGCATTTTCAATGCGAAGATAATAATAATATTTTATGTATAATCTCCAAACCATTTTGTCATTTAGAGTTACGTAGAGATGCTGTGCGTGACTCTGGCTAGCAACGGCGACCTGTCAATCCCAGTAGCCCCGCCCCCAAAGCATACCCTGCTTCATGAAAAGCGTAATATAAACGTAAAGCGTCATCGTCGTCATGGTGAATTTGACCAAATGAACATCACGCTGTACAGAAGAATACTTGAAACTAGCATTTGAGACCATAAACACATGTTTACAATGTTCACTGAGGGAACACATCAAGAGAGAAGTAGTCATTGTCTCATAAGCTTCTCCAAAATCTGACTTCTTTTCGTTTGAAGAAAGAAAGTGACTTTAATTCACTTTTCATTGAACCAGAGTGTTCCGCCTGTTTATTATAAAAACGGAGAGAGAGAGATGGTGACATCTTAAAGCCATCGGCTACTCTATCCTTTGAGGTTGAGGCAGACCTCAAGTTATCGCCGTCTGCTGCCGCTTCGGCGAACACGAGAGCCACGTGTCACGAAACCGCAAAAACGTTTCCCATCGTAAACGAGCGGAGGAGCTCGGTCTAACCCCACGGACCGCCGAGTCGGCTTACGAGACAAGCCGAGGTTCTCATAGTCATAACTGTGACCCCCCCCCTGTTCCAGACCGTTACGTCATCTAGATGGAGAACGCCACTGCGGAAGGCCAGGAAGTCCCTCAGACGGGTTCACATCGGGCCGGGGGGGCGAGCGTCAGATGTGTAATCTCGCCATCGAAAACATGTCTTTGGGGACGAGGTGAGGGAAAAGAAAAGAGGACGGAGAGGAAACTGTTACAGAGTTAAGAGCTAAAGATACATGGAACATTTCCATCTGGCCAATGCGAGCGGTTAAGTCTGGCAGAATGAATGAGTCAAGATTTTAGACATTATTAACCATCTATAGGTTCACTTTACTTAACCCAATCTTAGGTTAAGCATGAGCTTTTATTTTGAAAAACCTGCATCTGAGGACACAAGGTTGTTTAAATTATTAGTTTTATTGAGACGTGGTGGAAGAAGAAGAAAACAAGAAGAGGTTTTAAAGTGTTTTCTTCTGGAACAAGACTTTTATCTCTGTATTAATGTATTCATGTTCCCGGGTCAATGTGACCGATAGTTATCAGAAACCAAGAAATCGAAAGAAATACAGTTTGTACCTCATCACCTACGCCATTACTAACAATCCAATCAGATTTTAGTGGAGTGGAGTTATTCACCCCTCCATAGATCAGAGATCAATTAGGAGAACTAGCTCGTTTTAATGAAAAATACATGTTAAAACAATTTTTTTAGGCCTATTGGAAAAATCGAGATATCAATTTTATTACTCTACCATAACGTGCATTTCCTCCTAAATTGTGTTTGCATTTTTAAACTTTTTTTTTTACATGGGGTGATATTGATAAATAGAGATAAGACTAATAATTCCCTCCATAGATCATAGATCAATTAGGAGAACTGGCTCCTTTTAAGAAAATATACATGTTAAAACTATTTTTTTAGGCTCATTGGAAGAATCTAGACATACATTCCATTACTCTGCCATAACGTGTATTTTTTCCTAAATTTTATTTTATTTTTTTTATTTTCATGGGGTGATGTCGATGAGTACAGATGAGACACCTGTGTGGTGTTCAGGGTCATATTGACCCGCTACCTCAAAATAATGACGCCAAATGAATCATTAGGATTTGTATTGTATAATATTCATAGTATCCAGCCTTTTTTTTACACCTCAAACCCCCTGTGTTTCTCATGCTAAAAGTCAAAATCCAGTTTGTAAGAACAAACCTCCCAAACGGCTTCCTCTGACTGACAAAAGCAGAATTTAATTACTCTCCCAATGATTTTATTTTGACTTCAAAGTCTCTTCTGTTGTGTTCGGCTAACCCACGAGACGGGTAAAAAAAAAAGGGAAACAAGTGGAAACAACAGATAAAAACTTCTGTGGAGAGTTCTCGGTGCGCCGTGTTATGTTTAATAACCAAAACAAAAGCAACGCGGCGTTATTCGCGGAGTGGAAATTGGAAATTGCTGCCAGAGTTTATGTGTCGAGGTTTAGCTGCCAGTGGGAGAGAGATATCAAATCCAGAAGTCTCCTCAGACGGCAACGTCACATCCAATCAGTTCCCTTTGGCCACGTTGCCAGGTTTGACTAAGAGTTCACTGAAATACAGTTAAATACACTAAAATTCACTAAAATACACTAAAATACACTTAACTATACTGAAATACACTTAAATACATGAACTTCTTCAGTTTAAATACACTTTAAACTGACTTAACTTCTGAAATGTGCCCGTCTTTGCATTTTATCTTTAATCTTATATTTAAATTCTTAATTCTCGTGTTGATTGTTGTTCATGTTATTGAGTTAGTCAGACACGTTCCCTCTACCGTGGGTACGGAAAGTATTCATTGTAGTCGTTTGCTAAAATAAAAAAAGGTAATTTCATTCCTCATTAATATTCACTTGGCGCCCCATCTTAACAAAAAATAAAAAGAAATTTGTGCACATTTATTAAAAAATAAAAACTGAAATATCACACGGTCATAAGTGTTCAGACCCTTTGCTGAGATATTGAACTCACATCTGTTTCTTCTGGTCCTCCTTGAGACGCTCTACTTCATTGGAGTCCAGCTGTGTTCAATTAAACTGATTGGACTTGATGAGGAACGGCACACACCTGTCGATAAGAGACCTGGCAGCTCACAGCGCCAATGGGAGGAAGCAGGAGGCTCAAGGCAGCCAATCAGAGGAAGGAGGAGGCTCAAGGCAGCCAATCAGAGGAAGGAGGAGGCTCAAGGCAGCCAATCAGAGGAAGGAGGAGGCTCAAGGCAGCCAATCAGAGGAAGGAGGAGGCGGGCTTTCCTTCCTGTTATTTAACTACGGAGAGCTTTATAATTCTGAATGGAAACACGACTCCGGCTGACTCCCGCTCGGTAGAAGTGTAACTGAAAGCGTCGCCATGGAGACGAAATTCGCTGAATAGATGGTGGTATTCGCCGGGCTCTTTCCTTTTCTTTCTTTTTATATCGTGAATCAAAAATCATGTTTTGGTGCGACTGTGCTTCTAAAAGTCGCGCCTGGTGTGATTAATAATAATAATCATAATAAAAATCATAATGCATTTCATTTGGAGGCGCCTTTCAAGTCACAATAAAATCATACAGAATAAAAGATTAAAGCGTGAAAGATAGAAACAACATGTGTGAGTGGAGGAATGAAGAAGAAGAAGAAGAAGAAGAAGAAGAAGAAGAAGAAGAAGAAGAAGAAGAAGAAGAAGAAGAAGAAGAATGAGGAGGAAGAAGAAGAAGAAGAAGAAGAAGAAAGAAGAAGAAGAAGAGGAGGAAGAATAGGAAGAGGACGAAGAAGGAAGAGAGAGAGAGAGAGAGAGAGAGAGAGAGAGAGAGAGAGAGAGAGAGAGAGACACAGATGTTGGCTGATGTCAACTGAGACCAAACCGTTAATGGGTTTGGAAGCAGGTCGACTTGTGTACTCAGAACCAACGCAGCTGCGGCCCAGCTGAGCACACACACACACATACACACACACACACACACACACACACACACACACACACACACAGTGACACACACACACTCACCACCATCGTCAACACCACCACCACTAATCCCACCTCCAACTGGGAAACAATCAGGAGCCTCCCTACTCAGGCTGAGCAGACCCCAAGACGGACTTTGAAGTTGCTCTTTGTTGTTGTTGTTGTTGTTGTTGTTGTTGTTTGCCGATGGCCAGCCGTCACCCATCAGGAGCCTCGAAGGCTCCAGCTTAGAGCCGCGTGGCGGTAATAACTGCCGGGGTCGTGACCTCCGGCGACCCTGAGCGAAACTACGGAATTTGAATGGAGTTTTTCTCACGGATGATTAACTCAACGTGACCCGGAGGTCAAATGAGGTTTGACCTTCAGACACATCCACATCCTGAAGGTCACGCAACACGCTGGACAAACAAGCAGAGGGGGGGATGGAGAGACCCCTTCTACACATATACACACAGGTACACACAGCTACACACACTATACACATCTACACCCATATATACACGCAGCTACACTCATATACACACAGGTACACACACATATACACACATAAACACACATATACACATACATATACACACATCCACACATATATAGACAGAAATCCACACATATATACACACACCTACAGACACATACGCACATTCAACCGCAGCTACACACATATACACACCTACACACATATACACACACCTACACACACACCTACACATCTACACACACATACACACATCTACACACATATACACACACCTACACACATATATATACACACCTACACACACCTACAGACACATACACACATTTAACCGCAGCTACACACATATACACACACCTACACACACCTACACACACCTACATACACATCTACACATATATACACACCTACACACACATACACACATATATACACACCTACACACACCTACATACACATCTACACACACATACACACACATACACACATATACACACACATACACACATATGCACACGTGCCCAGCCACATAGTATCTGTGGGTCAGGGGTCAGCAGGTCTGTCTTCCAATCAGGGGGTAGATGGTTCGATCCCCGCCCTGGTCGATGTGTCCTTGAGCAAGGCATTAACCCTGACCTGCTCCCTGTAGCCGTGTCTCTCTCCCTCCCTCTCTCTCTCTCCTCCCACGCTGATGAACAGACACCTGTGTGTCCCTGTCGGACTCTTTCCAGTCTTCTTCTGGTCGAGCCTCTCCCGGAAAAAAGTCAACATGCGGCTCATTCAGGCCACTTTACATAATCGTAAATCTCAGCTCCGATGCGCCTCCAATCCCGTCTGACGGCGCTGGTCCCTACGAACATGCAGGAAGGCTGACGTGTTGAACTTCCTGGAGGGACACAGGACGTCCTGAGGCCGGGTCAGGGGCCCCTGACCCTGGACCCGGGTCACTGAGGAGATCCTCACTCGGCCTTGCTCAAGGGAACTCCAGCGGTGTTTCTCTTTTCCGAGCTCGTTTTACTATCCTCAAGTCGAGGCCTGCTCCTCTGAGCTTTCTCTCATTTTCCTGTTCCGCACCTTTAACCGCTGACAGAAACTCTAAAGTCATGTGACTGTACGGTCATGTGACTATATGGTCATGTGACCCCCTTCAGCGGGAAAGGGAGCTCATTATTTTGAAATCTTTCTATGAATATTTTTTTTTTAAACAAAAGCAGAAAAACAGGATAAAACTACAACAACATAAAGGCAGATGTGGATCTACAGATGAGTCACATTGTGAGATTTAAATAACTTCAGGTGGAAAGCTTAGGAAAGCTTAGAACCCTGGTTTGAAGGGTTCTTCCTGGAACCAGAAACGGTCTTCATCACTCTGAAGAACCATTTTCGGTTCCAGATGGCACCTCCTCCGTGTCTCTTTGTACAAATATACAACAACATAAAGGCGGATGTACAGATGAGTCACATTGTGGAATTGAAATAACTTCAGGTGGAAAGCTTAAAGTATGTGTTCCCACACGATGACGTATCATTGCAGATAGAAGTGACAGCGATAAACATTTAGTGGACAAAGGCCGGAGGTCAAAGTGACACGTTCTGCACTTCCATCAGAACGCATCCTGAACGCATCCTGTGTTTGTCCTCATGCAGCTCGTCCAGCCGGGCAACAAGTGGCTTGTTTTGTCCGAGGATGCATTCAGCCCTTCCTGTTCACCCTCCATGCATATTTTTTTTTTATATTTAATATTTTTCATATTTTTATATGTTATATGTTTATATTTTATATTGTTTTATTTAATTTTTTCATTATTTACTTTTTTATATTTCATTCTTTCAAATTTAATTTTAGTATATTTTAATTTTTAAGATTTTATTTTAGTATATTTAACTTTTGTATGTTATTGTTTCAGATGTTACTTGTTTATATTTAATCTTTTCTATATTTAATTTTTTAAGATTTTATTTATCTTTAAGATTTTATTTTTTTATATTTTATATTTTATATATATATGTTTTAATATGATCATTTTTTATATTTACATTTATTATATTGCGTGGCGTGTACGTGGCGTTCGAGGACACGCTGCATCGATTATGAGCGATGGGGCAAACCGGGAGCCGGAGGGAGGTGGAACGTCAGATTGGACCCGATATGATAGTAAAACACTGGGAGCTGGGACGCAGAACGTCTCGTTTCCTCCAGCGGGCCGACACACGGCGGCGTGAAGAACGGTATTAATCTGTTCAGAATCCAGAGAGAAGATATCGACTGGCAAATATGTGGTTTAACTTTTCAGTTTTTATTTAATGGTGATAAAAAAGAAATGTGTTGGAAAGCCGCTTCAAAGAAACATGTTTCGAAAGATCTTTGAGGCATCTTTATAGGTTCTTTGAAAAACTATTTAGGGAAATTATTCTTTAAAGAACCCTGAATTCAAAGTTTCTTTGTGGAACCAGAAATGGTGCCTTAAAGAACCTTTTGTTTAAGGTTCTTAGAAAGAACCATTTCCCAGAGATGTTCTCTAAAGAACCTATAAAGGTGTCTCAAAGAAAGGTTCTTTAAGGCACCATGTTTTGAAGGTTCTTTCAGACACCTTCATAGATTATTTGAAGAATTCAAGGAAATGGTTCTTTAAAGAAACCTGGATTTGAAAGGTTCTTTGTGGAACCAGAAAAGGTCTCAAAGAACCATTTTTTAAGGTTCTTTGAGACACCTTTATAGGTTATTTAAAGAACTCTTTAAGGAAATGGTTCTTTACAGAACCCTGGATTGAAAGGTTCTCTGTGGAACCAAAAAAGGTGTCTCAAAGAACCATTTTGAAAGATTCTTTGAGACACCTTTATAGGTTATTTGAAGAACTATCTAAGGACTCTTTGAGGAAATGGTTCTTTAAAGAACCCTGGTTTTAAAAGGTTCTTTGAGGAACCAGAAATGGTGCCGTAACAAACTATTTTTGGAAGGTTCTTTGAGACACCTTTAAAGGTTCTTTGGAGAACTCTTTGAGGAAATGGTTCTTTAAAGAACCATGGTTTTAAAGGTTATTTGTGGAACCAGGAATGGTGCCTTGAGGAACCATTTCTTGAAGGTTCTTTCAGACACCTTTATAGGTTATTTGAAGAACTTCTCAAGGAAATGTTTCTTTAAAGAACCCTGGTTTGATAGGTTCTTAGTGGAACCACTAATGGTTCTCCTACGGCATCACTCTGAAGGCCGCTGATGAATCTGTAAAAAAAGGAAAGGTGTGACCCGACATCGGACAAATCCCGATTTCGCTCGAATGTTCTTGATTTAAACGGCGGCGTTCTCCCAGTTCACGGCGTCGGCCCGTAACCCGACACCAGGGAGCAGGTTTTAGTGATTTCCTCCTGCCAAACATCTGACATGTAAAACGTAACTCGTGTCGTGACCTCACGGTACCGAGCGCAGAAGAACTCCGGGCCGGACTCACGCCGTCGGCTCGTCGTGACATGGTGCGGCGGACGGGAAACCCGAACTGGACGTCCGATGAAGAGGAAAAGCGCCGCCGGCTTTAGAAGCCTGTTCCTCTCGCTCGTCGGTGAGGTCGTTGTTGGCCGCCGCTGAGATTCTCACCGAGCTCGAGTTAAACCTCCTGACCTCACGCGTTTGACGGCCTTCATCGATCTTCATCAAGCCGAAGGGGCTTCGTCAGAATCAAGGCCCGATGGAATGAAATAACACATTACTTCCTCAAACTCAGTTCACAGTAACGATGAGCACATCTACAGGCGTCACCGATACCCCCCACACACACACACACCCTTATTGAGTTTGACTTTCAACCGATGTTCTCCGATGTACTCGGGAGAGAGGAAACCCTCGTCTTCCTCTCCAGGCATGAGGGGTCGTCTTTCTCTCGCTAATGGTTTCCAGAATTCAGAAAAGAGAGAAATGAGCCAAAGCCACCACCTCCGTGCGAAAACAACAACAACAACAACAACAACAACAACAACAACAACAACAACAAATGATGTATACAACGTGATGCACGAGAGGCTGTAAACCGTTTGATGACACGACATCGTGCGGACGCGTCTCGCTTCGCCTCACGAGGAGTGAGTCACTGGGTTTGTGTCCAACTGCAGCGGCTGATGAAGAAAAGAGTCTTCATCGGTCTTCCTCCCTGACGGACCACACGGACTGAAGAACCGTTATTTCGTTTGAGACACCTTTACTGTTCTTTGAAAAACTCTTTAAGGAAATATTTCTTTAAAGAACCCTGGTTTGAAAAGGTTCTTTGTGGAACTAGAAATGGTGTCTTGAGAACCATTTTTTAAAGGTTCTTTAAGGCACCTTATATGTTCTTTGAATAACTTCCCAAGGAAATGGTTCTTTACAGAACCCTGGCTTGAAGGGTATTAGCGGAACCAGAAATGGTGCCTTCAAGAACCATGTTTTAAAGGTTCTTTGAGACACCTTTACAGGTTCTTTGAAGAACCATTTAAGGAAATGGTTCTCTAAAGAACCCTCATCTGAAAGGCTCTTCATGGAACCAGAAATCGTGCCTTCAAGAATCATGTTTTAAAGGTTATTTGAGACACCTACATAAGTTCTTTGAAGAATTATTTAAGGAAATGGTTCTTTACAGAACCCTGATTTGAAAGGTTCTTTGTGGTACCAGAAATGGTGCCTTATAGAACCATGTGTTAAAGGTTCTTTGAGACACCTATATAGGTTATTTGAAGAACTATTTAAGAAAATGATCCTTTAAAGAACCCTGGTTTGAAAGGTTCTTTATGGAACCAGAAACGGTGTCTTCAAGAACCATGTTCTAAAGGTTCTTTGAAGCACCTTTATAGGTTCTTTGAAAAACTATTTAAGAAAATGATCCTTTAAAGAACTCTGGTTTGAAAGGTTCTTCATGGAACCAGAAACGGTGCGTTCAAGAACCATGTTCTAAAGGTTCTTTGAAGCACCTTTATAGGTTCTTTGAAAAACTATTTAAGAAAATGATCCTTTAAAGAACTCTAGTTTGAAAGGTTCTTCATGGAACCAGAAACGGTTCTTCTATGGCATTACTCTGAAGAAACCTTTTTGGTTCCAGAGGCCCCTCCATGTTTCTATGTTTAGTGTTTTATGAGATACCTTGTGCATTTTAAACTTCCTGCAGAACCAAGAAGCACCTGAAGCAGCTCCGGTTGGTTCCGGGTCACTTCGCGGTGGCGGGGCGTCGGTTGGTTGGGGTTGAATAATTGGGAAACTTGAGCTCGGGGGAGGGGGGAGTAAAAAAAGCACTCAGTTGACCTTCCTTGAACAAACAACAGATAAAAGAAGAAGAAAATAGCCTTTGATAGCGGACCAGACTTTGTTTAGCTTAAAACTCAGATAACTCCGGAGGGGGAAGGAACGCTATCTGCTCTGTTTTGGAGGCCAACTCTTCAAAGGAACTCAAATCTGTGACATTGTTACCAAACAGCTTCATCTTCCAGGTCAGACGTGCTCCAATTATGGAATAGTTTCTTACTAAAAACATCCCGCTGCCAACGACTCTGTGTTCAAGCACGTCGGCGTTCTCCGAGGACTCGCATCATCATCATTATCATCAACTTCTTCGGCGTTCTCACTGTCGCCCTCATCATCATAATTTCCGTCATTAACGTAATTGCCTCAGAAGCCATCGGCCACATCATCGTCTTCATTATCCCGGATCGCCTTCACGCTCGCTCCATCATCGTCATTGAAAACACGTCGTTGGTGAGTAACGATCGCGGCATGTTCAGCAGATGAGCGAACGCGGTGGGTAATTAAATTAAATTAAAATAAATTAAAACACAAATATAAATCAGAAATCATTATTATAATATTATTATATTTATTTTATCTTTTTTATTTTATTATATCTATTATATTATATTTATTTAATATTTAATATTTATATATTTTTATTTATTTATTTTTATTTATTTATTTTCTCTCTTCCTGATTGTTCCTAGTTGTTATGTAATTTTTATTTATTTGTTGTTGTTGTTTTTTATTGTCTGGTGTAAAGGAAAAAAAAACGGTAATACCGGGCTAAAGATGATAGATGTTCGTCAACATGTTACCCATTAAAGAAGATTAACAGCACAAAGAGAACGTGTGTATGATTATTCTGTAGAATTATGAAACAACAACAGAGGCTTCCTGAAGATGAAGAGTGTGTTTGTTTACTTGTTGATGTCTTTTGGAACATCTTGATAAGATATTCCACGCCAAGCGTGAGTTTACTCGCTCGACTATTTCTGGCTTATTTGCGTCATTCGTGCCTCAGAGGGGGCGGGGCTTATCTCTGTGGGTGTACTCCGTGGAAACAGTTATCATCTCCTTCATCCGCCATGAAGAACTAACTACTAATTATGCTTCATACTTGTTGAGGACGTCCCACAACTAATCAGATGTCGCTCTCATTTTCAACGAATTAGCTTCATTCCCCCAGAGGGGGCGGGGCTTATCTATGTTGCTTTTCTCCGTGGAAACAGTTATCATTTCACTATTTCTGCTTCATACTTGTTGAGGACGTTCCACAAACGTCTCAACATCTACTGCCCTCGTGTTTGGGTTCATAACATTAATATCATATATATATATTTATACATCTGATGGCTAGCGAGGCCACGCCCCCGCTTCACGTACGCATTCATTCATTCTCTCTCCTACGTGTTTTTGCACACGGCTTCATCCTCACACTCATTCATTTACTCGCTAAATTATTCAGCTCTCGTACTTTTCCGACTTACGCGGTAAGCTGCTTCCACCCTAAAAACAATCGGAAACACACCGGTAACCGTAACGCTGCGTGCTCGGTGTTTTCATACGGGTTATATTTATATTTATTATATCTCAGAACAAGCCGGCACACAGAAATGTGAATGTTGCCACGGAGACAGCTCTGTTTTCAAGAATATTTACAGCTGGAAATATTTGTCCCCGGTACTCCCCCTCTCTCTCTCTCTCTCTCTCTCTCTCTCTCTCTCTCTCTCTCTCTCTCTCTCTCTCTTTCTCTCTGGCAAGTGGGCCAGCACAGACACACACACACACACACACACACACACACACACACACACACACACACACACACTCATGCCAGAGGATTATGAATATGGCAAACGCACATACAGCCTGACAGCGGAGCTTCTGGCTCTGCAGGATCGAGAGTGGAGGAAAGTGTGCTGTGAAATCAGACTTTAAAAAGACTTTCTTTGGTCGGACGTCAACTGAACTCCCACCAGCTGCTCACACACGCCCTCACTCAAGCTATGCAACATCCCAAACAACTTTTATTAATCAAAACTCACTTATAATTAGGGTTTTATTGCAAAGTAATTGCACTTTCTGAGCCATTAAAGCTGTGTTTAATTCAGAATGTCACAGTTAGCCTACGCGGGCCTACGTTAGCTAAAAGGAAACCCCGTAATCATTTGGCCCGGGCTTTGACAATGATGCTTTTGTGACACGGAGGTCAACGTTAATCATAGGTCAAGATATCCACACACACACACACACCACAGACACACAACACAGACACACACACACATAGCTTCAAATGTCACTCTGGATTCCAGCGCGCTGACGCCGGCCGTGGCGTCAGCCGGGCGTCTCTCAAGGATGAGCAGTAATGAAATGAAGCTCTCAGACGCCTCCGACAGTGACCTTCATCTCGCTGACGGACACTTTCCTAACGCACACTTACTTCACTTCATCTTCCACTGATTGCGAGACCACGTCCGTCAACGGGAGGTTTCCAATACCCGGTGGGAACAAAAGAACTCCTTCGGGCACTAATTGGGAACACGTTGACGGCGTCCCGATTGATCCGTTCGCCGTGGAGGAGAGTCTGGATTTAAGCTGTGAAAACAGTCGGACGCAGACCGCAGGGGCTCCGAGACACTCGTCCGTCAAGGTGTAATCGAAACCATCACACGGCACAGAAGCCCGCCGGTACCCATCCCCTCTACGCTCTGCTCCATATGGGCTCTGAGTTCATCTAAAAGGTTCCCACAGGTTTCAGGGGGACGCTAAGTTTGACTCTCCAGTCCGCTATACTTCAAATAAACAGTTTAATGTAAAGTCACTTTGGACCCAGTCCACGTCAACATTAAGCGTCCCGTGGGACGGAGTTATCTTATCACATGTGGGGGGTCTTAAACCACCTTCCAGAAACCCCTAAAGCCATTCCAATGGTCTCTGCTATCCATCATCTGCATGAGCATAAACATAAAACAATGATATGCAGTGATGGAGAACATGTGTATAACACTGTAATAACAGTTTAATATGAAGGGAGTTAAACATGTGGCTGTGCTGGGTCTAAATATTGAATTCACAGAGAATTTGATGGACGTTCTGAATATTTCATCACTATTTCGACTTAGTTATGACATTCATTAATAGGTTCATCGACATGCATTTGATGTCCCGGCAGAACGGCGTGCCAAATGTTTAACCCTCCTGTGACCTTGGGGGTCAATTTGACCCCATTCAATGTTTGACGTCTCTAAAAGAAATTATTGATATAGTTTTTTTTGCTTCATATTTTTCAGGACTTTTCCTATTTTGAGGGGGGGGGGGGAACTGGGAAAACATAAAATTCACATAATAATATGTTTTCAATGTCCTGTACAATTTGACCCCAGGCTGTTTTTCACTGTGTAAAACATATAAGAAATATCATTTTATTTATTTATTTATTTAAAGGTCTGTTTAGGTAGTCAACAAACAAAAATAAAGTACCTGACCCTTAAACTTAGGAAACAATATTAATTCTAATCCCTTTCTGGAGGTTTTAATTGCTGGGGTCAAAAAGGGCAACAGATGTTAGTAAATGTGAAGGTAACAGGAGGGTTGATGCATGTTTGAGCATCCTTCTAAAAATAACATCATCCTGCAGCTAAATATACAAAAAACATCCGTTTCCAGGACCAGCAGTGCAACAGTTGCCCCATTCATCACATCTCAGCAGATGAGAACACACTCCCGGCTGCAACAGCAGCAGAAGAAGAAGAAGAAATGAAAAGAAAAGTGATGATTCAGCAATAAACAGACACACTCAGTCACGTACCGTCCACCAGCTGAGCGCAGGAGAACCGCAGCGCGAGGAGAAGTAATCCAAAGAACCCGGAGGGAATGCTGTGTGAAGACAGAAGGAGGAGAAAGGAGTTGGACAGCTGAGCGACTGATGCTCTGAAACCACTTCAAACCCATCCTCCCGTTTACCGTGAAGTCATCCTGAGCGGCGGCGTGGAGCTCAGATCCCGACCAGAGTCGTCCTGCTCATGTGCGGTCGAGCCCCCGGTAAGAGAGCGAGAGATGGAGCTCACTCTGCCTCTCTCTCTCTCTCAGTCACCAACTAAAAGCCTCTCACTCTCTCCGCCTCCGCCTCCTCCTCCTCCTCCTCCTCCTCCTCCTCTCTCTCTCTCTCTCTGGTTCCCCGGTCAAACAAAGGCAGCTTCAGTGAGTCGGACTAAAGGGGCCCTTCGCGAAAAAAAGCTGAAATCCGACCCCTCGTGTCTCTCTACGGGCCGCCGCTTTTCTAATCCGGCCCTCCCCTCGGACATCGCAACTCCCCAAATACAAATTAACACACTCCGGTTAAGTCCTCCTCCCCCCTGCTGCTCCTCCTGCTCCTCCTGCTCCTCCTGCTCCTCCTGCTCCTCCTCACCCGTGTGGTTTTTCTCTCTCTCCCCCCGTGCTTTAAAGCTCGGCCTCGGGAGCTGCAGCCTCGAGCTCAAAACTAGTGAAGACTAGAAGTTGTGATTGGAGCAGAGTAGATATGAAAACCAGTTAAAAGAAAAGATCATATTATCACTGGCATTACGGGAATTTGTTTAAAGCAAATCCCCAACCAGACTGTCGAAGTGTCAAACTACTAAATGCCAATTCCGCTTTAATTTCCAAAGAGTGCACAAATGTATCAGAAAAGTCTGCATTCAGACAATGAAAGCATTTACAGGTATTGTTTTACATCCGTTACTTTTTTAATGCGTAATAAACTAAATATAAACTAGATCGGGCACTCGGTAGAGCGCATACCTTCATATCACAAGATTGGGCATTGAATTATGAACATTTTGGCATTAGTTGCCAATTGGATAGAAATTGACCGCGCTATGGTAAAAAGAAGATGTTGACCTTTTCATGACCTTGACCTTTGACCTGATCAATCCCAAAATCTACTCAAATGGTCCCCGGATAATAACCAATCATCCCACCAAATTTCATGCGATTCATTTTTATACTTTTTTACTTATGGGAATAACACACATACAAATACACGGCGATCAAAACATTACTTTCCGCATTTTCAATGCGAAGGTAATAAGTTATCCCAGACTTCCTTCCTTCTCCCAAACATGTTTCCCAGCTCCTTTTTGGGGGATCTTTAGGCATTCCTGGCCAAATTGGAAATTGTATTGTATATTCTGTTGTCGCCCGGTCGGACGTGCCCAGAGTTCCCGCCTCGGGGACCTTCTCCGATTCCCAAACATCTCAAATGGAGCGTTGGTTCTCCTCCCAACTCCTTCAGCTTCCCCCTAAAGATGACCCCTTGCACCCTGTGAAGTGAACTCTATCCCACTCTTAAGGTGCATGACCACAGGAGACGGCCGGTACACAGGAAACGTGAATCTGGGCCTTCAGGCGGACTTCCCCGATCCACATGTTGACCTCAAACCACGTGTGGCCCGTTCCACGCTAGAAGACTCCGAGGTAACTTAAACTCCTTTGATGATTCTACGCTTACAACTCGTGCAGATACCGAATATCGAATAGCTGCTGACTTGAACCCCAACATCTTGGTTCAATTCAACTCAGTTTATTTTGTATAGTCCATTCTCAAAAATTACAAATGTGCCTCAGAGTGCTTTACAATCTGTACACACAGACATCCCTGACCTTTGACCTTTGACCTCACATCCCAAATAACCCTTCAGGGGCAAAAAGGTAAGAACCCTTCAGGAGAGAACAGAAGAGGATCCCTCTCCAGGATGGACAGAACAATAGATGTCATGTGACCAGATGAACAATAGATGTCATGTGACCAGATGAACAATAGATGTCATGTGACCAGATGAACAATAGACGTCATGTGACCAGATGAACAATAGATGTCATGTGACCAGATGAACAATAGATGTCATGTGACCAGATGAACAATAGATGTCATGTGACCAGATGAACAATAGATGTCATGTGACCAGATGAACAATAGATGTCATGTGACCAGATGAACAGTAGATGTCATGTGACCAGATGAACAATAGATGTCATGTGACCAAATGAACAATAGATGTCATGTGACCAGATGAACAATAGATGTCATGTGACCAAATGAACAATAGACGTCATGTGACTAGATGAACAATAGATGTCATGTGACCAGATGAACAATAGATGTCATGTGACCAGATGAACAATAGATGTCATGTGACCAGATGAACAATAGATGTCATGTGACCAGATGAACAATAGATGTCATGTGACCAGATGAACAATAGATGTCATGTGACCAGATGAACAGTAGATGTCATGTGACCAGATGAATAATAGATGTCATGTGACTAGATGAACAATAGACGTCATGTGACCAGATGAACAATAGATGACATGTGACCAGATGAACAATAGATGTCATGTGACCAGATGAACAATAGACGTCATGTGACCAGATGAACAATAGATGTCATGTGACTAGATGAACAATAGATGTCATGTGACCAGATGAACAGTAGATGTCATGTGACCAGATGAATAATAGATGTCATGTGACTAGATGAACAATAGATGTCATGTGACCAGATGAACAATAGATGACATGTGACCAGATGAACAATAGATGTCATGTGACCAGATGAACAATAGATGTCATGTGACCAGATGAACAATAGATGTCATGTGACTAGATGAACAATAGATGTCATGTGACCAGATGAACAATAGATGACATGTGACCAGATGAACAATAGATGTCATGTGACCAGATGAACAATAGATGTCATGTGACCAGATGAACAATAGATGTCATGTGACCAGATGAACAATAGATGTCATGTGACTAGATGAACAATAGATGTCATGTGACCAGATGAACAATAGATGTCATGTGACCAGATGAACAATAGAAGGACAGATTTAGAGAATACATTTAATGAGTATGACAGAGTGTGTGAATAGTTGGTAGTAGACATGGACCACGATCCAGACCTCCGTCATCCATCAGGCAGATGGAGGTAGAGAGGAGGAGTGGGCGGAGTCTCAACAGTGGGCGGAGTCTCAACAGGGCCATGGCATAGTTGGTAGTATAGGCGTGGACCACGATCCTGCGCTTCTTCCTCGAAGACGAGCAGAAGTTATTTCAAACTCATGACGCACACGAGACGCATTTAGTCGATCAGCAGTAGAAACACGACCGCGTGACGTCATGAACGCGCTTTCAACGAGCTAATGGGACTCAGCGTGCCACGGCGTCTGGACTCGAGTGCAACAAACACAAGTATCCCGGAGTCTCTCTGCAGGAGCCGGTGTGGGGGAGGGGTGTGTGTGTGTGTGTGGGGGGGGGGGGGGGGTGCCGATAGAGATGTGTTCAGGCCTCCATTCTGACGGCTCGCGCAGATAACGGCGATAAGCTCCGCTCGCCTCGCGCCCGAGGGACTCTCCGCCTCCGGGCTGAAATTCCCCCCCGAGGTCGTCGGAAGACGGTCGTATCTGGAGCTCGTGAGGAATGAGGAATCCCGGGTCAGGGTCTCTGACATGGTGATTTTCCTCAGCTTAAATTTGGAGTTGGAATATATTAAAGGGGAAAGAAGAGTTGAGTCATGATGGACGGGGAACTTCGGCTCTCACGACCCGTTGGCGTTTCCAAAGGGAAATGGGAATTCCAATTCCCTTCTTTACCAACCTGAATGACATCATTCATCACAAGAACTCAGGTCTCGGTGACTCATGGAGACACACACCCTTTCACTATTAACAGCATATGAATATTGTTTTATTAAACTCCTGACATGCTGAAGCATTTCAGCTCAACTCATGATGTATGACAGCTTTGGGTGTTTTCTACGTTTTGTGTATGTCATGTTTTTATATATGTGTACATATATATATATATATATGTGTATATAAATATATTATTTATTTATTTTCTTTGTTATTTTTCTTCTCTTTTTCTTCTTTATTTTATATACATTTTCTAATTCATTTGATTTTAATTTGGGATGTGAATTTATAAGCATTATTTTGCTTCTACTTTTACCTTTTCAGTCTTTCTCTTTTGTATATTATATATAATAATATTGTATTGTATTTGACTGAATTGACTGAACAACAACCTACCTTCAACTCTTTTAATCTATTTTTTTATTATTATTAAATGTCATAATCTGAAAAATGGCATATTAAATTACTTTTCTTTCTTTCTTTCTTATACTTATATTTTATTGTGTTTAGTTTTATCGGTGCTGCTAC
Source organism: Liparis tanakae (assembly GCA_036178185.1). Lineage (NCBI taxonomy): Eukaryota > Metazoa > Chordata > Actinopteri > Perciformes > Liparidae > Liparis > Liparis tanakae. The sequence goes on from CM070096.1 coordinate 18,457,829, forward strand.
TGTTGCCAACAAATTTCCCCTTGGGGATTAATAAAGTATATTTCATTCATTCATTCATTCATTTCATTCATTCATTATTGCCGAGCATGTTTTTACCTACAAAGAATATGCGTCAGTGTTTAGTGCATACACTGAACATAATAAATACAATTTAGCCAAAGTTCAGCAAAAGTCATGATAGAAAAATTGCAAAAAGACGCCATAAAATATGGTTATACAGTAGAAGGGTCCGTTACGCCAGCCTGGAGTCCTTCTTGTATTGATCTGCTGAGTTTACTTCCCAGGTGTTTACTTTGCTTCCCAGGTGTCCAGATGAGTCTCTGTGTCTGAGTCGGTGCAGATGATGGAGGTCCGTTGGGCCCAAAATAAGCTTTCAACTCATCAGAGTCAATGTGTGTGTGTGTGTGTGTGTCCACTTTAAAACACAGCTGGGAGGTGGAGGCGTGTGTTTCTTCCCAAAAGAACACTGATGTTGGGTATTTTGCTAGCGACAAAAAGTGCAGAATCAGCGGATTATAAATATGCGTTGAAAGCCGGCGTTTCTTCAAAGCGGCGTTCAATTCTCAAATTGAGGAAAATAGACCCTATTTCGTGGGGTTGCCGAGGCAACCCTACACCCGCACTGCCCTCTCCACACCCACGCGTTGAGGTGAGTGATCCGAGATCTCCATAGTAGTCTGTGTATTTAGTGGTAAACAAGAGTTGAAAGCCCACTCTTTTGTGGGGAGAGAGACGAGCGGACAAAGAGTAACAGACTGGTGTTTCTATGCAAGGAAAACAGTAACGCAGAAAAGGGAGGGGGGAGGGGGGAGGGGGGGATTCAGCCTGTGGGTGGCCGCAGATTTTTTTAAAAAGGGGTCCGAGGTCTTGTCGGTGAGACACCAGATCGTCATCGCCCTGCAGCCGAAATAAGCTTCCACGTCGTGAACCGAAGCCGAAGACATTCACAAATGTCGTGGAAAAAAACGTTATCGTAACGTTGAAAAAAAGTAATCGGGGAAATGTAAAAATCTACTTTTAGTGTCACGCATGAGCGGAATTTTGCCTGTGCAGCCACCAGGGAGCAGTTTGTGGGCTTAGCGCCTTGCTCAACGGCACGTTGGTAGCCAGGAGGCGATTCTGCACTTCTTTACAGACCAGTCCTCGCAAGGATTTCAACCGACGACTCTCAGGTTCTCAAATCCCGACAATCGGACGTTTTAGAGACGCTCAAAGTAAATCCGTTCTTTGATGATATCGTCTATCTAGATCTCGGACTTGCGACCCAAATCGAAGCAGAGAGGAGCGTTTTTTTGGAATTTTTTGATTTTTCGATTTTGGACAGTATCTTAAATCTTAATTTACCAAGTATACATAGGCACGGGTGTAGTAATTAATATATACCATCCAGTCTTTCAAGTTAAATAATATAGAACAGAGAGGAGCGTTTGAAGACGTCCCGTAGGGCGGAGCAGACGGAGCCCGGCGGCGCTGATGGATGTGGAGGAGAGGAAGCCGGAAATGAGAACCGAAGGAGTCAACCTCGAGATAAGCCGCGTTTTTTTTCCCACTGCTCATATTTCTTATATTTCTTATCGGAAGCCCCGGATTCCTCGCGGGCGACCTCCGTCGATGTCGATTAACCCCCGGACGGCGTGCGAGGAGGATGAACATCGGGAAGCAGGTCGGGTTTCGGCGGGGCGGGTCGAAGGGTTCGTCTCCGGTTCTTTCTAATTCCGTCGTATCGGCGGTCACCACGACACTTTGTCATCCTGCCATTCCCATCAATACCAGGCCGTTTACAGCCGGTCAAGAATGTTCAGCGAGTTATTTTCGGGGGGGTCGGGCGATGCAATCGTGGCCTTTTTTAAGTTTACATCTTTCTGTATCGTAGATTTTTTTTTTTTCTTAAATCTTGAAGGCTTTTGAAAAATAAAAAAAACTGATGACCTCCTGGTGGTCATCAATTTGTTCTTTTATTTGATGCTTTTTCATTTTCGCCCCCCCCCCGTTGACCGAAACAAGCCCCGCCCCCCTCAGGTCCAGGGTCTGTAGCGGTATGGAGCTTCTTCACAAAGCTTGGGGGGAGGGGGGGGGGGGGAGGGAGAGCCGCGGGTTCAAAGGTCGCACCTCGTCTCCGAGGGCGAGGGGGACTGATGGCAGAGCTGCGGTACGTGGTTGTGTGTGTGTGTGTATGTGTGTGTGTGTGTGTGGGTGTGTGTGTCCCAGGTCACGCAAATGAAAATCAACGAGTGCTTCTTGATGTTATATATTTAAGCTGAAATTCAAACGCAGTGTTCACAAAGGAGGGAACCCCTGAAAACACAGTCAGGGCGAAGGGACCGGGACACGAGCTACAAGGTCTTTTAACCCTCCTTTGGGTTCAATTTGACCCCATTCAATGTTCAACACCTCTAAAAGAATTATTGGCATAATGTTTTTTGCTTCATATTTCAGGACTTTTCCTAATTTATTGGGGACAACTGGAAACACCTAAAATTCACGTGAGGATGTGTTTTCACTGTCCTCAACACAACTTGTACTCATCGGTGTTCTTTGGGGTCAATTTGACCACAGACTGTTTTTCACAACATATTAGAAATATCAACTTTAAAATGTATTTAAAGGGCCATTTAGGCAGTCAACAAAAAATACCTGACACGTAAACTTGGGAAACAAAATAAATTCTAATAATTTTCTGGAGGTTTTAAATGTACAGGTAAAAGACGTTAGTACATTTGAGGGTAACAGGAGAGTTAAAGGGAAAGCTGAGCTTCAAATGAACGAATTTAGACCGTAACCCAAATATTCATGATTGATGATCATTTCTTCCATGCCATGTGTTGAGCTTCAACATCTTTAAAGTTGGGAGGACAAATACACTGGATGCACGTTTGTAAGAATGATACTCAAGCTCTTTATTTTCTGCAGGTGCATCCACTTATATAGACCTGATCACATGACACACACCTGAAATGCATAAACAGTAATTGGGAGCACAATCAGTCTCAATCAACACCATGCATACACAGAAAACTGAATGAAATGCGCTGCACCTTCTACTGCAACTAGTTTTACCGCAAAAATCTAAAATCTTGGAGCATCTCATAAATCGCAGCGTCACGTCTCACGCAGTTTTTCCCGATCCCTGCAGAAACTCTCGTGCATCGCTCCCATTGTCACACAATTATGTTAATCTCCCCAAAAAAGGCAAACCGACAGACGGCTTGTTCACACCTCCGTCAAAAACTACTCTGGATTAGTCTTCGCACGCGTAGCTCAACGCCCGACGGCCGCGTGCGAAATCCAGCCGCCTCTTACACTGCAAAAAATCAGCCTAAAAAAACAAGAAAAAAAAGTAATAAAATGAGGAAATATTACTTGAAATAAGCCAAAGATTGCCAAGATTTCTTAAAACAAGTGAAATACTCCAACATTAAAACTGCCTCAAAAAACAAGCATAGATTGCCTTAATTTGAGATATTTCATTTTACTTCGATTTTAATTTTTGCAGTGTAGCAGAATAAAACGCCGGCGGGCTTTAAAACGTGCGCGGCTCCGCTCTCGCGTTCCCTTTTCCCGCTCATATTTAAGGAACACGGCCGCGCATGCAGCTGTTTGGGATTCTGCATCGGAGAACGTGTCGAGCTGCATGTATTATTATTTTAATCCTCCAGAGGTGGAAGTAATTATCGTCTCCTGGTGTAATCATGCATGAAGGTGTTCCTAACTCCGACCGACGAAATCCCGCATCACACGCGCTCGCCGACTGCGCATACGGGATCGAGGTCGCAGCCTGCGCGGCAGTTGTGATGCCGACTTGTTGTGATGCCGACTTGTTGTGATGCCGACTTGTTGTGATGCCGACTTGTTGTGATGCCGACTTGTCCTTCTGCGTTAGCGCTTTGCTCAAGAGTTTAAAGCTCAGAGTTTAAAGCGTGAATGCGAGCAGCAGCCGGAGCGTAATGGAAGCGTCGGTCAGGGAAGGAATTGGGAGCAGCCAGATATTGTTCATTCATTCGGCGCTTGGCTGAAGCGGCCGGGGGAAAAAAGATGGAAAAATAAGAAGTCTGAAAGACGACGGGCGTTGCATTAAAGGGAGGAATATTTAAACGTGTGCAGTGTTTGCTGCAGTGTCAGGCGAGTACGCTATCGCTTTAAAAATGTGGGGTCACCCGGACAATTTGGTGTTTTCCGTGAAAACTCACACTTTTATTTATCAAATTATTTGGAAAATGAATATAAAATATAGTCGAGACATTGACAAGGTTAGAAATAATGATTTGTATTTGAAATATTATTAATGTTCTTCAAACTTGTGGCTCAAATGAAGGCCAGTTTCATAGCTTCTCTCAGAAGCATAACTGTTTTCAGCTGCGCACACATAAATAGCCCTTTCAAGGGTTTTCTACCCCTCCGCTAGTCTTCTAAGGCGTTAACACAATGTACCACTAGAACACTGGAGATGGGCCTCTACACACCTCTGTAGAGACTTCATAAGGGATAAGTGTGTGTGTGTGTGTGTGGGGGGGGGACACACACACAAACACATGACAGTCAAAGAATACGTGAAAAGATCAAAAGTATAGGAGCAACGGGTTCAAATTATATTTATTCTTACTTAAAAAAACAAAGAAATCCTTGGAGATTGTTAATCACATTTGTATATTTTTAAGTGATACTTAAAAAGTAATTAAACTTGCTTTTATTTACCTGTAGGGCTCATTTGTGTACTTTTTTTTACAGCTGCCTGGCATCAAAGCTTAGTTTAAGTTCCCAATGTCTTCGCCCCACACGTCCTGGACAGCAAACAGTCAATGTGCCACCACAAATAAACACAGTCAGAACCAGAGTACTGCGTTTACGTGTGTGTGTCTGTGTGTGTGTGTGTGTGTGTGTGTGTGTACAGGCATCTCCATGTTTAGAGCCAAAGGCAACGCAAACACAGTTGTTTGTTTGTGAGGTGGAGAAGTTTGACGAGCTGTCGAGTCTTAAAGGTCGCTCGATGACCTCTGAGACTCGATCATGATCACGTCCGGAGGCATCGGACGACTTTACGTTTGGTTCTGCACCAGTGGACAAATAATATATAATCATAGATAATTGATCAAGGTAAATATAGGGATGGGGGGGAGGGGGAGCCAGTCGGGCGTAACTCTGTGTCTAAATCAAGAAACATGAGGCTGGATTCTAGTAAAATAACCAGTTCCTGCTCAAAAAATTCGGAATTGACCTCCAATACGGCCGCCAGCTGACAGGCTCATTACTAAATGATTGATTACATTTTACCATAATACAGTATAAACACTATCATGCATTCCCAATTAGTGTGTTATGTAAATCCAATGCATGTATGTGCGTGTACGTATTCTCTCTATGCATATTAGCGTACAGTATACGCTCTGTGTGTATACTGCAACCCTTCCCTCGCACTGATGTGAAAGAAAACACGGCTGGTAAACACAAGCGCCTGCCTCTGTGGGCGCGAGGATGTGTCAGGAGGCCGTCTGCCAAGTAGCTCCACTTATTCCCCAATTTTTATGATCTTCTCATAAAGAAAACACCGGGCTCGAGAAGTGAGAAACGGGGTCGAAAAAACACGCCAAATCAAAAGCTTGTTTATTTTGCATTCAGCGTGTTCTCTGTTCCCGTTATTTTCTACTCAAACTTGACGTGTTTCGTATACACCTGGAGCTCCGCGCCTCTCTTTTTGAGTGTGAGTTTATTCCTAAATCCTCACAAGCTGATTATCAAGTTTATACGAACAGAAGAAAGGCACCGCAATCAAAGAGTTCGGAATTCCCGCAGATGCGTCGAGAGAATAATTAGCTGTAAAGTTTATTGTGTTGGAAGTAATTCCCTTGAGAGTTAATCTGTTCTCTGCTTTGCATACAGACGCGACGGATCAATGATCACCACAACCAGCGGCGCCGCTAGGCCTATTTTATTTAAATGTTTTACTGTGATATTATTAAATGAAACTATTATTCCTCACATGGAAACTTTATTCATAACTTTAACATAGTTAAATGGTTTAAAATGGTTTCTCTCCCTTCAAATTACAATCCAATAGCCTATTATGATATTTAACGATAAAATCCCCGGGGCACTAGGACCTTGGAGAGGCTGCTGCCGCTGGATTTCTCACTGTGCTAAGTTACGTCTCTCAACGACCGCCAGGATGACGGCCGATGAGGTGAGCTCAAAGATTAACTTGTAAGTCCACGTAGTTACAGAAATCACACTGAACGAACCAATCGATGAACGGTCGGAAACAATGTATACCCTGGCGTGATACTCCCCTTGGGGCTCCGCCCCCCTTTCTTTGAGTCCGACGAACGCCCCTGGCCACGACGATGTGTTATCTCGGGAGGAAAATCTTTTGGAGAATGTTCAGGAAACGATGGAGACGATCACTCACCGTCGCCGGTTCCACGTTGGCGACCGTCTCCTGCTCGTCAATCTGATTTAGAGCCCGAATGTCGACGTGGACCGGCGACGTGGACCGTCCTCAGGAAACTTTCCTTCCCTGGAGGGGAATGCGTCCAAATGTCTGCTTTTTTAACATCTGACTCGGGAACGACCTAAAGGACCTCTTCCCACCTCGGTATTTGCTGCTCAGATTTTTCTTTTAAAATCCCCTCCGGACCATAAATAATCCGACGTTTCCATTCAGACGTCCGAGATGTGTGCAGATCGGCATCGAGACGAGGAGGCTGGTGTTTACCAAAAGGAATTCCAGCAGAAATGTTCTGTTAGAACATCATCGTTTCAATCATCCTGAGGATTGAAGTCTGGTTCGGATTAACGAGATTGTTTGAGCGCCGATCAGTCTTTGAAAAACCGAGATAGGCTGATTTCAATCATCGGGTTGATTGAACCCTTTAAGGGGCTCTCATTGAAATACTTTGAAATTCAAAATGTCAACGCAACGTTGTTGTGAGATATATTTGATCTCATAACAACAAATATATAGCTTTTAGGTAGAAAATCCAAAGAAGTTACCATATTTGGTTTCTCGCCTGATAAAGGGATAAGGTGGCTTGGAGGATATAAAAACACTGTTTTACTGTTGTGAGATAAAAAATATATCTTGTTTTTAGATAGAAAATCAACGTCAACAAAGTTACCATATTTGGTTCCTCGCCTGACAAAGGGTTAAGCTGGCTTGGAGGATATAAAAACACTGTTTTACTGTTGTGAGATAAAAATATATATTGTTTTTAGGTAGAAAATAAACGTCAACGAACCATATTTGGTTTTAATATTTAATATTGCACACCTCTCTACACTGCATACTTGTGGTCTAACTACACAAAAAGGCCAACAGAGACTTCAAGTATAGCTCCTAATGATGCCATGAGAATACGACTAGAGCTTGGAGCAGTGCCAGTGACATGTTTGTGGCTATAGGGGTCAAGACTTTCCAAACTGCTTTAAGAAATATATTTTTTATATATTTATCTATAAATATATATCCCGATTTGATGACTCCAAAACTTAAATCATCATGTTTTCATCAAACATAAAGTACAGTACTACACACTACCAGCCATTGGTACAGCCTCTAGCAATACAGCATTCGTAGTTTTATGTATTTGACTAGTATGTATTTGTTTTATACTCTCTGGACCGTGAGTCTGAAATATAAGTTTGATCGACTTTGTTGAACCACGTACGAGGAATACGTCCCGAATAAAGTCGCGTAACAGCGTCACAGCAGACGGCAACAGAAACTAAACAGAAATCCTTCTGCAGTGCATTACGAGTGATGTCATGTATAAACAGTAAGGTTATATAAGAAAGGGCACTTCCTGATTATGTTACTAGACGCTGCTCTAGCCCATAGCGGCCGACCCTCGCCCTACGCCGTAGCCCCGGTGCGGATCACAACACGTTCATATTGTTTTGGAGAAAACACACGAGGCAACGGTCCAAAGCGTCTGCATCGGCTAACTACTTCATTCCCGGGCACCCATCGGCGCACCGGCAGGGGTCTGGATCAGCTCACTGCAACGCCGACCGACGCCCTCTACCTCATGGAACACGTCGATGATGATGACGATGGTGGATTTTGACTGTGGAGAAGATTAATATGTCTCTCCTTTACGAGTTCTGCCAGTTCTGCTAATGATTTAATGTGCCATTAAAACACGGAAGACATACGCAGAGATCAGAGTGTGTTGCTGCTGCCAGAAGGGAACGATGATCAACAGACAGCTGAGGTCATCCGCAAAATCTGTCCCAGATATCATCCTTCCCCCCCTCCCCTCCCAACGGGTGTTTGGTGGTGGTTGTTGTTTTTATTGCAGGAAAGGCCTTTAGTATTTTAATTAAAAAGGCATGGTGGTATCCATGCAAAACAATAATCCTATTGGTCAGATTCTTGGACTAATCAGTACCAGATTTGCCACCCGAAACCAATTTTGCAAACGTCTGTGAGAAAGGTGAATCCCATTGAGGTTGAACATCTCTTTTGAACATCTCTTTTTCGAGCGTGACCAGGACAAGACGGACAAACACGTAGTTACAAACAAACAAAACACAAGAAGACGAGTTAAATGAAACTATAAGTTTAGAGACAAGTGACATAACCGAGTTAATTAACATTGACAAGTTTGGGAACCTGCCTCCATTTCTTTATTTTTTTTATTTAAAAGCAGTACGTGGTATCAAAAGACTGTTTGTTTAGTATTTTTTTCAACCAAAAAGTTGCATTAACCCTTTTCTGGGTGAGAAACCAAATATGGTAACTTTGTTGATGTTGATGTTCTACCCTTTTTTTATGTGTGTGTGTGTGTGTGTGTGTGTGTGTGTGTGTGTGTGTGTGTGTGTGTGTGTGTGTGTGTGTGTGTGTGTGTGTGTTTATGTACACATGCAGAAGTCTGGCTCGGAGCAATGCAGTGACTTTTTATTTATTTGTATGTATTTATGTTCCTGTACTCTAGGGGGGTGTATGATGTCAGTATAACTTAAAGTGCATGTTTACCTGTCAATATTACCAACATTTAAAACATTTTTTAAAGAATGGCTTTCATTGTGTCTGTGGTTTTAGCTCACGGTTGTATAGAGGTCGTACATATGTGCGAGCCTTTATACTGTACTCACACTTTACTCAGCCATCTGTTCACCCCGGCGAAGACAGAAGGAAAACAAGAAAGACAAAGAGGGTCTCTTCTCCTCACCGGGGGGTTCTTTGTTCTTTGTTTCCAGAGTCCTCAGGCCCCGTTCAGACTGCTGTCATCACGAGATCGGACCCGATTATCCGCCACATACCTCCTCAAGCGGCGTGCCCGAGTCCACGGGGCGCCGTGTTACTGCAAAGGGACGTCAAGGTGAGAGCCGAGCACGCTCGACGGGATACTTGAGTGGGACATCCATTTTTTTTTTCCAAAAAATATAGTTTTTGACATAGGGAGATTACAATTACAATACTTGAGGATGTTATTACATCATATCGCCACCAGGGCCCCAACAGCATCAGAGCGTGTTGTATGTGTAACGCCATGTTCCGTTTCTCCAGTTTCTCTTCTGTCTCCTGTCTCATCTATGTCTCCTCTGTCCTGATTGTTTCATTCCCTTCACCAGCCTTCATCCACTCCTCTGTCTCCTTGATTGGTTAATTCCCTTCACCTGCCCTAAGCCACTCATCTGTCTCCTTGATTGGTTAATCCCCTTCACCTGCCCTCAACCACCTCTCCCTCTCCTTGATTGGTTAATTCCCTTCACCTGCCCTAAGCCACTCATCTGTCTCCTTGATTGGTTAATTCCCTTCACCTGCCCTCAGCCACTCCTCTGTCCCCCCCCCACCCCCACCACCATATTAAGACAGTCTTTCCCTTGTCTCCTGTCGGTTTGTTGTCTTTATCTTGTTGTGTCTCTGTTTCGATGTCTCAGTCTTTGTTCCCATGGTGATTATTGGTGTCTTTTGTAGTTGATTTCAAGTCAGAGTTTTTATATCCTTTTTCCAAAGTAAAATCTCTGTGCACCTGAGCCTCACCCCGGGACGACATGTAACCCTCACCAATAACCTCTCCTCGGCGTGAGCGTGTGGATCGGCGTGACCTCGTTCAACAGATATTTAACACGTGAATAATTAATACAGAATTAAAAATATGCTTCAAAACCAGCGTGACTGAGAATCCCTCAGAAAAATATACGAAGATTCACATTGCCGTAACGACCGAGGACCTGAGCACTGCATGGCAGCGGCTGAATGGAGCATGTTGGCAGCGTCCACGATGTTTACAAGACCGGAGCTTTTTGTTGGCTACTGGTAAAAAAAATCAAGACAGTGGTTATTTCCTACTGTTGTCAGGGTTTCTTTCTTCTTTTTTTTTCTTTTTTTTCAGCACTTGAAGGCAGCGTCAGGCTCCTCTGCTCCTGGAGGACTCGGCTTTTCTCTCAGCACCAAAACCTGAAGTATTCTGCGTTGCCAGGTTTGGGATTGTTCTGCGTGTATATTTCCAAAACACTCAGAATTCATCCACAGCACAGATTTTGCCAGATATTATGTAGATCTATTTCCACTCAGCCCGGTTTTTCCTCCCGAGGAAGAGAGGATGTTCTGTGCCGGCAGATTTTTAGTATTTCAACACTTTGAAACCAAACATTGAAACTCTCAAGTTTCCGTATTTGGAAATCGTTTGTCTGCCACCGGAAAGTGGTGGCCGGGTTGCCAGGTATGGACCACGGACAAGAATTTTTTTTATATTCAACATGAACCTCTCCCGACCACACGTGGGCCGGGGCTGTGTTTTGCGTTGCCAGGTTTGGGATTAGACTGCCAGTATATTTCCAAAGTTAAGATATATTTGATTGTTTTTTTCTTCCATTAGGGCTGTGAGTAAGTAAGTAAATAATTAAGTTGTGTTCTGGGATTATTCTGCACATATATTTCCAAAACAGTCAAAATCCATCCACACCACAGATTTTGCCAGGAAATATTCTTTTTAGAAAACACATTTAAACCAAACTTCTCCCAGTTTCCGTGTTTGGAGATCGTTTGTAGGAACGCGTGGCCGGGTTGCCAGGTCTGACCCCGGACGAGCACGTTTTCTCCCAACGGGGGACGATGCTCTCCCTCTCATCGTTGCCGCGGTGACCCAGACTGTCCAGCGTTTCAGTAATAACACGGTCGTTCACCTCCGGCGTGCCGTCTTATCTCTCGCACCAGAGAATCCACGGCAATACCTCCGTGCGTGTGTCACTGTCCACCTCCTGGTGTGTGTGTGTGTGTGTGTGTGTGTGTGTGTGAGCAGTATGCTATTGCATTATGTCATCAGCGTTATCTCCATATTGAGACAGATGTGCAGCGCGTCCTGTCCACGTGACCCGGCCTGTGTGTTCGGCCATAAGCTGCACAAACGGGTTGGATCTGAGTTCTTTCTCTCTCTCTCTCTCTTTCTACTGTATGTCTCTCTTTATCTCTCTCTATCTGTCTCTGTCTCCGTGTCTTTCTGTCTCTCCCTATGTCTTTCTATGTCTCTCTCTCTCTTTCTTTCTATATCTCTCTTTCTGTCTCTCTATCTGTCTCTGTCTCTGTGTCTTTCTGTCTCTCCCCATGTATTTCTATGTCTCTCTCTCTCCGTCTCTTTCTTTGTTTTTCTATGCCTCTCTCTTGTGTCTTAGTCTCTCTCTGTCTTTCTATCTCTCTCTCCCTCTCTCTTTCTCTCCCTCTCTCTCTGTCTCTGTCTGTCTTTCTCTATCGTCTCTCTCTCGCTGACTTTCTCTCTCTCTCTCTGTGTGTGTCTTTTGGTCTCTCTCTCTCTCTCTCTCTCTTCGTTTTTCTGTCTTTCTCTCTGTCTATGTCTCTCTGACTCAATCTTTCTGTCTTTCTATGTCTATGTCTCTCTCTGTCATTGTCTCTCTCTCTCTCTCTCACTCTGTCTCTCTCTGTCTGTCTCTCTCTCTGTCTCTCTCTCTGTCTCTCTCTTTGTCTCTCTCTCTCTCTCTCACTCTGTCTCTCTCTGTCTCTCTCTCTCTCTTACACACACACACGCTGGCAAACACACACTCCCAGTCACACTGTAATGAGATCTTTACAGGCGTAATAAATTCCTGCTCATGCGGGCCGACTGTCATCTGGAGAACTCGAGCTTCTCCAGATCCACAGCGTCCTCTGGACCCGGAGACATTGAACGCACCGCCTCCCTCTCTGCACGATGCAGCGGGGCGTTCGAGACCGCCGGACAGAACAGCTTCTCGTTGTGTTGCAAGAGTGTGTTGTACGGGAGTGTGTGTGTGTGTGTGTGTTGGGGGGTCACCCGCCTCTAACCCACAGATCTAAGTGGCCTGGGTCTGCTCAGTGTGTGTGTGTGTGTGTGTGTGTGTGTGTGTGTGTGTGGGGGGGGGATTTTAGGAAGCTGCCACCATGAACAAACACCCCTCACCCGCCCCCCCCACTGGTGAGAACCCCAGGGGATCCACACACATAAACACACACACCTTTGTGGCAGTGGCACACAGATGTAAACCAGATGTGTGTGTGTGTGTGTGTGTTTTTTACTCTCCTTTGATGTTGGAGAAGAGGGAATTAGACGGCCGTTTAAGAAAGTATTTGTATGTGTCACAACGAGAAAAACTCAAAGGTGATAAATATGAATAATATCAAACAACTATATTCTGTTTAATAAGTGTGTTTTATAATAAATAATAAATAATATATATAATACACCAACGTGTCTTTTTGGATTATTTTCCGGACATTATTTTCCCGCAGCCCAATTTCACGTCTTCAATATGCTAATTTAGTTCAAAACACCACAAATATTACACGTAGAAGACCCTGAGAACCAGCAAATATCCACATTCAAGTATTTATAGAGTACTTTTGTACTCTATTTAATATTTAAATATGTTTATCAAGTATGTTTATCAAATATGTTTGTTAAATGTTTTTTAAATATGTTTATCAAATAAGTTTATCAAGTATATTTGTTACATATCTTTATTAAATATGTCCATTAAATATGTTTATTAAATATGTATATTAAATATATATATTAAATATGTCATCTTCTATGCTTATCAGTGTTTATCAAATATGTGTATTATATATGTTTATTAAATATGTTTCTCAAATATGTTTTTAAAAAATATATTTATTAAATATGTTTATTAAATGTTTATTTTATATTTTTATCAAATGTCATCTCCAAAGCATATCAGTTTTTATTAGATATGACATGTCTTGTATTTGTATGCTCTTTATAATAGTTTCCATTAGGGTAAACTCTACAGAGCTGGTCATGTCCGCCACTACCTCCGCCGGCCGGAGAGGAGCCTGTTGTCATGGCGACCGCCTGCTTCGGCCCGGCCGCCTGTTTTTTCCTGCTGGATCTTTCCAGTCCACCTCAGAGGAAACAGGCACCGGTGGGACGACACAGGTGGTCCTTCCATCTGACCCGCGGCTGGAAAACGCAGTGCACTGTGTGTGTGTACTTTGTGTAGTGTGTGTGTGTGTGTGTGTGTGTGTGTGTGTGTGTGTGTGTTTGTGCTTTAGTGTAGAGTGTGAGTGTGCTTCTGTTAAGAAGCTGACTATTCATTCCCTTTTGCTTTAAGTTCAATTAACCTTTAAAACACACACAGAAAAACGTTTTTATTCTTAACGGATTTAAAGGGGACTTATTAACGTGTTCTCCGTTACTCGTTTAGCCATTTAGGAATAAAAAGTTCATTTTCAGTTAAGCAGCGAATTTGACTTTTTGAATTTGACTTTTTGAACATTAAACATTGTTTTAGGACTAAAAGGCAAATACTAAAAACATGACTCGGCAAAATTTACAAAGACAGAACTAAAGACAACAATCCAACATGAAACAAGGGAAAGACTGGCTCAGTATATAGGAGGGAACACAGGTGTACGGCATCAGACACTAACGAGACAAGAGTGGCTGAGGGCAGGTGAAGGGAAATAACCAATCAAGGAGACAGGAGACACAGAACAGGGCATTACAAATAGGATAGCCCACTGGAAAGTGAAATACCAATTTATTCTATCAACCTTTTCCTCATGCTTTGTAGTCCATATAAAAAAAATGTTTAAGTCTCAAAAAAATCCAGTGTCTAACTCACAGTCAAGTATCGCTCATGTTAAAGTCCTGTTTTCTCGCTAAAGGTGTACTACCTACTGCCCACCAGAGAGGGCGCTGTTTCACTCAGAACGTTTTGGTTGCAGTCGTCTTTCTTTTTCTTTTATTCAAATCAAAATGACAATATTGGTTGCACTAGTAGAGGGAAACTTAAGAAGCAATACAATATTGAATAACAAATTACATATAATAGATGTATAAAACACAAAAATAAATACATTTACATTTAAATACATCTAATTTAAGGGGATATGCCAGCCAAATCGGACCCAACATTGAGTGTGTGTGTCACATCCGGCTGGAAACAGCTGTTTTTACGACATCTGGAGGGAAACCTTGAGGTCTCTTTTAATCAATACATTTCATCCTATAGTTATAATACCCTTTAAAACATCTTAAAATCAGCAGCACAGTTACAATAATAATACTCAGACAGTGATCATACTTTTTCCTAATACATTCTTCTGAATATTCTTCATGATTATCATCATTTGTATTATCATAACTCATATTTTTCTTATGTATTAATTTAAAACGTAGACTCTCATTTACATGTGCAAGTATATATAAACTCCACACCTGCAGTTTGTGACTTGCGTGGCTATTTTTGCACACTCAGCATTTTTCATCAACAGCAGCAAGAAACAACTTTTTCTTTTGCTGCCACATTTTTTCAATATGCATCTAGATTACGTAACCATTTGGCAGGAGGCTGATGACTTCTGTTTGGTTCATCTCCTCAGGGATTCACACGCACATCGGTGGCCTCTTGACCGAGTTGCGTTCAAGGACTCGAGGCGTTTGATCGACGTCTTTAACGCTGCTTACATTGATGAACGAAGGCCCTTACATCTTCTACATATTCTCTTGACCCTATACTGTAGATGGACATGATCATTCAGTGTGTGTGTTGTCTTTCTATCTCGTTCCTTTTGTTTGTTCCTGTTTACTCTCCAAAGCTCGGCCCATTAAAGCCAGGAACGCCGTCACACAACTCAGGAAAAGAGGATTAAAAACCACAATCTTCCGGTTTACGGAAATCCAGAAGGCGGTGTTTCCCATTCAGAAAAAGTCTGGTTTCCCTAAAATGCATCGCGGCGATCCGATGCCTTTTAAGGAACGTAGCAGCAAGAACTTGTCCAGTACTTTTTTCTTTGACGGGTACATGTCACTGGCGTGACGGAGGCCAGCGATGGTTTGGAAACGGCGCCGCGAGGGAGAAGCAGTTACGATGATGGATTATCACCTCTCTGGAAAAACTCGACTTCGTGGGAGTTTGGAGAAGTTTGTTTTTCATCCTGATGAGCAGATGTGAGATTTTGTCTGTTTTTCAAAATCATAACACAGTCGCCAGAAAAGAAATGTTGGTCTTGGAAATCTTTGCAAACCACGGGATACGATGGATGTCCTCAGTTTCTGAGCCGAAGAGACGTTTTCACGTCAATCATCTTTTGAGACTCGTGAAAAATGTAATAAAAAATTTACGTGGCAAGTGGTTCACGTCGTGAAACAATTGATTTGGTTTAGGAAACAATATTATTGGGTTACGGTAAAAAAAGAAAAGAAGGATAAATGGGTCAATGTGACAACCGTAGCTAGTAAAATAAATAATGACCGTTACTAGCTAACGCTAAGGTTTCTTCAATTGGACGTGGAGATGTTTTTACTTGTACAATGTTATCGATTTATGGTTTTATTTCAGTTGCTAATTTTATAAGTTGAGTAGCTGCTAGGTCACTGCCCTATATAGATAACCCAAATAAAACTTAATTTAAAACCAAATTTGAATCGAAAGTTTCCCTTTTCTGTCAAATTTAATTTAATTTCTTTCCTGTAAATGTGTGAAACTTCATCAAAGCCAAAGAAAACATGATTAATGGGTTGTGTTGAAATAATATTAAAGCATATGTGACAAACATAGTTAATTAACTAAATAATAACCGTTACTAGCTAACGCTAAGGTTTCTCCAAAGAGACGTGGAGATGCTTTTACTTGCAAAAATATAATTGATTTATGAGCTTTCAGTTGCTCATTCTCTACTCCAAGTAGCTGCTATGTCACTACAGACAAACCAAAATAAAACTCACTGGTTAACCAACTTTGAATCAAACTACTATTTTTTTTACTTTTCTATCAAATTTAAATGAATTTCTTTCACGTAAATGTGTGAAAGAAACTTAACCAGACTAAACCTGCCTGCATTGGTGGGTGAAAGAAACCAAAATGAATCACGTGAACTCAGGAAACCCAAATGTCACGTCTCCCGAGTGTCGGGCACATTAGCGTTCCGGTGCTCCTCATATCAGTTGACCTCCTTCCGTTAGCTGACGCGTTAGCTTGTGACGGGCTGTTTTCATACACACGGAGGACCTCGGAGTTCCTTTCACGTTAGCTAAAGAATCGAGTTGAAAGCACTACGGGGAGCACGAGGGAATCCTTCAAGAGAAACGCTCCTCTAATGAGGCGCCCGGCTCCAGACACACGTATCACAACTCAGGGGAGGGAGGAGGCGACGGGCTCTTCTAAGGTGAGCTCCTGTCATCGATATCTCAAAGGCACTGCATTTCATTTCAAAGAAGGGACACTTTCAGAAGCGAATAAATCAATCTGTGGATGGGAAATTGGGTTTTGATGTCTTCTGGTATCTTTTTTTTCCCTCTCGCTCCAGAGCGCTCCATCCTGAGCGGCTGTGCTCGCGCTATCGCTTACAGGTAATGAACGCTCCCCCTATCTTCTAAAGACCTCCCCCCCAAACCCAAACCGCCTTTCCCATGAGGATTACAGGTCTGTGTGTGTCCTTGCCTGTGTGTATTTTCACCTGTGTGTATTAAGCCGTGAGTGTATCTGTTAGCTAGATATGGCTAACGAGTTACCTCGGAGCTAACCGTGCTAACGGAGGGTAACGAAGCGACAGATGCAACTGAAACATTAACAATATGAAGTATTATATATATTTTATTTTACACAGCGAGTACAAGACGGAGATAACACCCTTTTCTCTCTCAACTGACACCTGTTACAGCTACGGTTTATTTTAGTCGTTAAAAAGGTAAATCTTCGTTAGCAACAGCAAGAGTAGCCGAGGGTTCGATTCCCGTGCGAGTTTGCAGGTTCTCCCCGTTTCTGCATGGGTTCTCTCCGGGTACTTCAGCTTCGGAGCATGCACGCTTTGTTTGTCTGTTTTACGATTCATAAAAAAATACATAAATACGTAAATACGAAAATACGTAAATATCGTGGTTTCTTCGTTTTCCGTTTCAAACCAAAAATCGGAAAACCACTTTTTCCTCTCCCGTTACCCTGCTATGCATCTGCATCATTGAAGACTGTAAATAAGAAGAGTGTTTTTTATTTTGACATTCGTTTTAAGCACTTCCGTTAGCTCGTTTTTGGACTCTCACAATAAAAAACGAAAAAATGAAGTGTTTTTCCATGTTTTTCCATTTTTTCCATTTTTTTTCCGTAACAGAAAACAAAAAAAACACGGTATTTCCCTATTTCCACATTTTTCAAATGAACCATAAAACAAACAACGCGTACACCGACCGGATTCCAAAAAACACGAAGTTGAGGTCATCTGATGACTCTTAAAAGATAAGACAAGATAATCCGTTATGAAGTAGAGGATCACAGCGGATCATATCGTCCAGCTGGGGAAACCGACCTGGCCCGAGTGTTTAAAATCTGGATTCAGAGTCCCGGTGAGTTCACTGTCCGTCTCCGGCGCCTGATGACATCAGCAGAGAGTCGCCCACGGGTGTCACTCCGGTCACGTTCCGTCATCTGGATTTCAGCGTCTCGTCTCGTTGGCGTTGGGAACAAAAACAAAAACAAGTACAAATCTGCAAGAGAAATCAATGTTTTCCAGACCGTGACCGGCAACCGATGATTCATCTCCCGGCCGGTGGTTCATAAAATCATACGTCAAATAAGAAAATTATCAAATAAAACAAAAACTCTCCGGCAGAATTGTCTGATTTTTTCATTTTTCTTCGCGTTGAACAAATATTTTTGGGGGAAGACTTTGATCCGCTCGCATCTCCACGTACAAACTGTGTTTCACGGCTCGCTCGTAGGTATGCAGGATTATCCCGAGGATTTTATTATTCTCGTGTTATCGCGACCAGATGTGGTTCTGCAATATGTTCTGATTTCAAGGTTGAGTTTAGGGAAATAAATTAAAAAGGAAAAAAAGGTCAAACAATAGCTGGTGTACGACTAAGTGAGAAAATATGGTTTCTTAAAGGAACAGTTACATAAAAATGAACACTGTGGATGTGTGGGAGTTGAGAGAGAGAGAGAGAGAGAGAGAGAGAGAGAGACATCCTCAATGCCCTCCAGGCCAATATTGTATAGTGTTTCCTCTGATCGAGCCTCCGAGGCCTCTGGGTAAGCGAACGACGGTGAAGCCCCTCCACTCAAAACCAAATAGAAAAGAAAATGGTGCTATTCATGGGATTGTTTTTTATGCTGGGCGCCTCCATTCAAAAAAAAGATGAAGCGAGCATAATAACGGGGACTATTGTGCTCCTTGTTAACTCTTATATTACCTCCATTAAGCTGAAGGTCCTGCATTCAGTATAAAGGCATCAGTAATAAGCAGAGGGACAGGTTCATGACCGCTTACAAGTCCCTCGCTGGGACTTTGAAGTGTGTGTGTGTGTGTGTGTGGGGGGGGGGGGTCGACCTGTGTCTCCTCCTACATTCACCTCACAGTTCGGGGACCTCGGTGTCAGGCCGGGCGACCTTGAAGCTCGGCGGCTTCAGAGGCTCGCGCATACCGGCCTCCATTGTGCTGCATTCCAGAAACAAGATACGGAGAAACACTGACGACCAGTCATTTACATTATTATTATTTATTTGTTATTATTATATAATTGTATACAGCGTTATTATATTTACATTATATATTATTATTACGGTATATTATAATATATATTTATATTAGTAATATTTTTAATATATTACATCATTGCTTAATAATTACATTATTTATATGTATTAAAATCAAATTGTGCACAGTATTATTATATAGTATTTATTACGTAGTAATATATATTATAATATTTATATATATATATATTTATCATTATTACTTAACATTACATATACATTATTATTTTTTTTAATTATTATAACATAATTGTATATAGTATTATTGTATTAATATATATATTAGTATATATATATATATATTTATATTAGTTATAATTACATTATGTAAATGTATTATAATATAATTGTTTATAGTATTATTATATGTATACTATATATTATTATCATGATATATTAAAATATATCATATATTTAGAATTATTTATATTTATCATTATTACTTAATTATAACAATAATTGAAGCATTATTTACATTTTATCTTAAAAAAAACATAAAGGGGAATAACTATTACAGCTTTTCGCCGTTCACCTGTCCGTCACTTCCTGCTGATCTTATTTGAATTTACCTCCATTTTATTATTGAAAAGTAAAAATAGAACTTAAAGGAATAGTTTGACAGTTTGGTGATGTTCTCATCCAACTTTCCACAAAAATAAGAAAACTCCAAAGAAGTGCAGGATTAAAGAAAGCTGCATCAAACGAGCTGCTCTTTCCCTCTTCCTCTTCCTCTTCCTCCCCATATCTTCCGTCCCCCTCCTCCTTGCGTCCTCTCCGAGGTGGAACCGCTGACACACGGTCCTCCCGTTGCACCGGACAACCACAACGATGCTTCCTGTGGACTGTTGCCGTGGCAACACAGACGAAAATAATGGACGTCAATGAAGGTCCTCTCTCACACACGATCTGTTTAGTTCAGAAAAGTTAGTAAAGAAGTAAAAAATCATGTATATCTTTTTATTAAATGTGAGGAGGAGGAGGAGGAGGAGGAGGAGGAGGAGGAGGAGGAGGAGGAGGAGGAGGAGGAGGAGGAGGAGGAGGGTAAACTTTAAATGAACCCAAGCTCTTCTTAGATTAATAATTGAAAGACCGACTAATGTGTTTAGAAGGTTAGCAGCCAACTACAGTGTGTGTGTGTGTGTGTGTGTGTGTGTCTATGTGTGAGAGAGTGTGTGTATGTGTGTGTGTGTGTGTGTGTGTCTGTGTCTGTGTGTGTGTGTGTGTGTCTGTGTGTGTGTGAGTGAGTCTTTGTGTGTTTTTGTCTGTGTGTGTGTGTGTGTCTCTGTGTGGTTTTGTCTGTGTGTGTGTGTGTGAGAGAGTGTGTGTCTGTGTGTGTGAGTGTGTGTCTGTGTGTGTGAGTCTTTGTGTGGTTTTGTCTGTGTGTGTGTGTCTCTGTGTGGTTTTGTCTGTGTGTGTGTGTCTCTGTGTGGTTTTGTCTGTGTGTGTGTGTGAGAGAGAGAGAGTGTGTGTCTGTGTGTGTGAGTCTTTGTGTGGTTTTGTCTGTGTGTGTGTGTCTCTGTGTGGTTTTGTCTGTGTGTGTGTGTGTGAGAGAGAGAGAGTGTGTGTCTGTGTGTGTGAGTCTTTGTGTGGTTTTGTCTCTGTGTGTGTGTGTCTTTGTGTGTGTATGTGTGTGTGTCTTTGTGTGTGTGTATGTGTGTGTATGTTTGTGTGTTTGTGTGTGTGTGTGTGTGTGTGTGTGTGTGTGTGTGTGTGTGTGTGGAGGGAGGAAGTGACACATTAACCCCGTGTGGTTTGTGGTTTCCAGTCTTATTGTCTTATTGTAAGTCGCTTTGGATAAAAGCGTCTGCTAAATGACATGTAATGTAATATAATGTAATGTAATGTAATATAATGTAATGTAATATAATGTAATGTAATGTAATGACATGTAATGTAATGTAATATAATGTAATGTAATGTAATGACATGTAATGTAATATAATGTGATGTAATGTAATGTAATGTAATGTATTGTAATGTAATATAATATAATGTAATGTAATGTAATGTATTGTAATGTAATATAATATAATGTAATGTAATGTAATGTATTGTAATGTAATGTAATATAATGTATTGTAATATAATGTAATATAATGTAATGTAATGTAATATAATGTAATGTAATGTAATGTAATGTATTGTAATGTAATATAATGTAATGTAATGACATGTAATGTAATATAATGTAATGTAATGTAATATAATGTAATGTAATGACATGTAATGTAATATAATGTGATGTAATGTAATGTAATGTAATATAATGTAATGTATTGTAATGTAATGTAATATAATGTAATGTAATGTAATGTAATATAATGTAATGTAATATAATGTAATGTAATGTGTGAGCATGTCTCAATGGGTCTTTAATCTCAGATATTACTGTAATGTGGAGTCCGTGAGTTTCAGGCGGAGGGTGAAGCAGCACGATATGAAAGATAAGGTCCGTGTGGAAGATAAGGGTCAGCGACGTGGGGGGAATCGGTTGTTTTAATTAGAGTCGGGAGGGGCAACCCGCAGGAAGGAAGAGGAGGGGGGCGGGGGGCTTTCCAGCGTTGCCATGACACTGATGAGCACAAATACACGTTTGACCCTGAGAGAGCTTGTGTGTGTGTGTGTGTGTGTGTGTGTGTGTGTGTGTGTGCGTGTGTGTGTGTGTGTGTGTGTGTGTGTGTGTGTGTGTGTGTGTGTGTGTGTGGAGGGAGGAAGTGACACATTAACCCTGTGTGGTTTGAGGTTTCCAACGTGCCGACCTGCCAAAGAAGATCTCATTCAGGAGCACAACATGTTGGCCACCGCTTTTCATTGTTTTGTGTGTGTGTGTGTGTGTGTGTGTGTGTGTGTGTGTGTGTTACAGTAGTAGTGTGTATGAATCTGTGTCGATTCCCTCAACGAGTGTGAAGTGAAGCAACAGGTCTGGGCTCTGGGCTCTGGGGTTTGGGGGTTCTCTCTTCTCTGAGCTTATTCTCTCTTTTTTCAAAGCCAATTAAAGATGAGAGCTTCAGGGTCAGAGGTCAGGGGATAACAGAGAGGATTATGGGTAAGGGGTCAAAAAAGAGGATTCATCATATATTATATTATATTATATCTCGAAGGGGTCTGGAGGAGATTTATGGATGCCGTGGGCACGCCAAGAGACATCTTTACCCAGAATGTCCTTATCTCTTCTTCTCTTGTCATCAGGATGAATCTCTGGATGGGGGGGGCGGGGGGGGGGCTCCAAAAAATATATTCAATAAATTAAACAGCACGTCATTGTTTTTTTTTGTTTTTTTTTTACCTTATACATACGTCATGTTATCATGTTTCTTGTTCTTCCCGGAGCTGAGAAGCCGTCTCGGAGCAGAGGGTGTAGTACCCGCGCGTGGCCGCCAGGGGGCGGCAGCGGGCCGCGCTGCGGGAGGAGAAATCAGCCCAACACCAACTGTACTTATTATCTGTATTCGTCTCTCAGAGGAGAAGAAGAACACCGAGAGTCTCATATCGGTGGATAACATAAATATATGAATATATAAAATATAAATATATATAAAATATAAATATAAATATATAAAAATATTTCCAGTGTGGAAATTAGTCGCACATCCTCTCCCTCTTCTTCTAGTTCACTAAAAAGATGTGGCCCAGTCCTCCTCCTCCTCCTCCTCCTCCTCCTCCTCCTCCTCCTCCTCCTCTTCCTCCTCTACTAGTTCACTAACAAAATGTGGCCCAGTCCTCCTCCTCTTCCTCCTCTACTAGTTCACTAACAAGATGTGGCCCAGTCCTCCTCCTCCTCTTCTTCCTCCTCTACTAGTTCACTAACAAGATGTGGCCCAGTCCTCCTCCTCCTCCTCTTCCTCCTCTACTAGTTCACTAACAAGATGTGGCCCAGTCCTCCTCCTCCTCCTCTTCTTCCTCATCTTCTAGTTCACTAACAATATGTGGCCCAGTCCTCCTCTTCTTCCTCCTCCTCCTCTTCCTCTTTTTCTAGTTCACTAACAAGATGTGGCCCAGTCCTCCTCCTCCTCCTCTTCCTCTTTTTCTAGTTCACTAACAAGATGTGGCCCAGTCCTCCTCCTCCTCTTCTTCCTCATCTTCTAGTTCACTAACAATATGTGGCCCAGTCCTCCTCTTCTTCCTCCTCCTCCTCCTCCTCCTCTTCCTCTTTTTCTAGTTCACTAACAAGATGTGGCCCAGTCCTCCTCCTCCTCCTCCTCCTCCTCCTCCTCCTCTTTCTGCACAATGAGGGAATATACCAAAGAAAACTGGAGGATGGGATCACAGGCCAGATACGATGAAGAGGAGAAGAGGAGAAGAGGAGAAGAGGAACAGCTTCAGTAGCATTTTGGAAGAGAGGGTAAGGGGGGAGGGAGGGGGGTTGATGGAGAGCACTCGTGTCGATGAGTCATTATCAGATGAAAGGGGGAGGAAGGGAGGGATGAGAGAGGAGGAGGGGGAGGAGGGGGGAGGGGGTACATGTGCGAGAT
>CM070096.1:18486266-18533766 GCA_036178185.1 Liparis tanakae
TTCAGATGCGATCAAATTGCCCTGTGTTCGTAAACAACAACAACAACAACAACAACAACAACAACAACTTCTTTCTGTTTGACGGTTAAAACTCCAGCGATCCAATATCACCTCATGTGTGTATTTAGGGTCGGTCAGTGCGTAAGTGTTTATAAAAACAAATCTAATTCATATTTAATCGCCGACCTTCACGCGATTATCGACGACCTCCCGCCAAATGTTACCGTGTTTGTTTACGCATGAATAAATGCACCGTTAAAGTTTGACATTTGAGAGTTCATCCTCCTCACACGCAAACACGTGACCTTCACCCAAACACGTGACCTTCACCCAAACACGTGACCTTCACCCAAACACGTGACCTTCACCCAAACACGTGACCTTCACCCAAACACGTGACCTTCACCCAAACACGTGACATTCACCCAAACACGTGACCTTCACCCAAACACGTGACCTTCACCCAAACACGTGACCTTTACCCAAACACATGACCTTCACCCAAACACGTGACCTTCACCCAAACACATGACCTTCACCCAAACACGTGACCTTCACCCAAACACGTGACCTTCACCCAAACACGTGACCTTCACCCAAACACGTGACCTTCACCCAAACACGTGACCTTCACCCAAACACGTGACCTTCACCCAAACACGTGACCTTCACCCAGGAATCCACGCGTCAGGAAACCGGTCGTCGCGGTTTCTACGACGGTTTCATAAAGAAATCATCGAACTCGTTGAAGCTTTCATCGGCCAACCAGGACGCTACGATTAAGTCCCGCCCACTCTCCCATGGCCAATGGAGAGTGGCCTTTGTGCCTCCACGTCAACACTGAGATGACTCCACATGAAGTCGTTTGAAGGTCGTAAGCCAATTACTTGCAGGACACGCGTGGAAAGAGCACGTCCCAAGCCCCCCCCCCCCCCCTGAGCCCCCGCCCCCCCTCCCGAGCGGCCTTGAAATCTCCAGCGGCAATCTATATCTCATTATCTTCCTCATTGTTGACACACCGTCATTGTGAGGGTCTTTGCTGCCTAGCAACAAGGAAAATCCCCCAATCTTCTGCTGGGAAGGGGGGGGGGGGGGTGGAGTGAAGGGGGGGGGGGGCTAACCCTAACCCCCCCCTGGAGGATCGGAAGGTCACTTCTTCACTCCGCACCTCGCGTGACAGATCGAAGATTGTCTTCTGGAAAACAAGGAAGAGAAGGTGTGTGTGTGTGTGTGTGTGTGTGTGTGTGTGTGTGTTTGTGTGTGTGTTTATGTGTGTGTATGTGTGTGTATGTGTGTGTATGTGTGTGTGTGTGTGTAAGTGTGTGTATGTGTATGTGTGTGTGTTTATGTGTGTGTATATGTGTGTGTATGTTTGTGTTTGTATGTGCATGTGTGTGTATGTATATGTATGTGTGTATATGTGTGTGTTTATGTGTGTGTTTATGTGTGTGTATGTGTGTATATGTGTGTGTATGTTTGTGTGTTTGTATGTGCATGTGTGTGTATGTATATGTATGTGTGTATATGTGTGTGTGTTTATGTGTGTGTATGTGTGTGTATGTGTGTATATGTGTGTGTATGTTTGTGTGTTTGTATGTGCATGTGTATGTGTGTATATGTGTGTGTTTATGTGTGTGTGTATGTGTGTGTATGTGTGTATATGTGTGTGTATGTTTGTGTGTTTGTATGTGCATGTGTGTGTATGTATATGTATGTGTGTATGTGTGTGTTTATGTGTGTTTATGTCTGTGTATGTTTGTGTGTTTGTATGTGCATGTGTGTATATGTATGTGTGTATATGTGTGTATGTTTGTGTATGCATGTTTGTGTATGTGTGTATATGTAGGTGTGTATGTAGGTGTGTGTGTATATGTAGGTGTGTATGTAGGTGTGTGTGTATTTGTGTATATGTGTGTGTATGCATGTGTGTGAGTATGTGTGTATGTGCATTTGTATGTGTGTGTAAGTGTGTATGTGTGTGTGGGGGGGGGGGGTGATGCCACACTTTCCCAGATTGTTTCCATTGTTCCCAGAGGTCAAGTGTCCTGTGGAGTTGTAGGAAACATTAGGGGGGGGGGGGGAGAGAGAGAGAGAGAGAGAGAGAGAGAGAGAGAGGGGGGAGGAGCTACAACCTGGATCCCATTATCCGGTGTTTCAGTCCCTGTCCGCTATCTTTAAGCATCAATATGTTTCTTCTTTTTTTAAACTTAGTCGAAAGTCATTAAAAAAAAGGAAACGTTCCTCTGCGTGAGATTATGAAGACGCACGTTTCCCCCGAGGGGGAACCGTTTCTATGATTCAGCAAGGTGAGGAACACCAGGAGAGCCCCCCCCCCCCACACACACACACACACACACCACCCCAGGTGTTATCTGACATTAAAACACTTTTTAAAATAAAACGTCAGTAAAAAGAAACGTTTGCTATTTTACATTCATCTCAAATCCCCACGTGCAATCAAGAAGTTAAACTGCATCATGTTTAATTTGAGTCGGAGGAATTTATATATATATATATATATATAAATATTTATTTATTTTTTATTCTGCCTTATTTCAAAAAAGACATTCAGTGGATCCTGTTACTTCTTTGACCTCTGACCTCTTCTTAAGTGCGCGTGTCATTTCCTGCTCTCTAGATTACTTGGAAAGCGGAGTCACCTTTCATGGAAGAGGGGCGCCTCGCACCTGTTGTCTGACACCACAGTGGGAGGGGGGGGGGGGGGGGTCGACACACACACACACACACACACACACACACACACACACACACACACACACACATACGGTCCTCTGATCGTCCAATCCCGACGTTGTTGGAGACATTTGACCCAGCGGTGATCAACAGCTGCACCAGCCGCGCCTCAGACCCCCGGTGGGTCGTCATGGATGAGGGAGGGAGGGATGAGGGATGGATGGATGGATGAGGGATGGATGGATGAGGGAGGGATGGATGAGGGATGGATGGATGCAGAGGAATTCATTAGGAAGTAAACAGATTGAGACATAAACTCGTGTTTACCACCCTGGTGGTCAGGAGTGAGAATGCACCTTTTAACACCTGAAGCATTTGTGAGTATAAAAAAATAAATATATATCAAATATAATATATATATGAAATATAATTTACAAAATATAATATATATATATATATATAAAATATAATAGATATATACAATTTAATATATATATATATATAATAGATGCATACAATTTAATATAATATATATAAATTATATATATAAAATATAATAGATAATATAATATATATAAAATATAATAGATAACATATATACATAAAATATTATATATACAAAATATATTAGATTATATATACAAAAAAAAAAAAAAAAAATATATATATATATATATATATATATATATATATATCCAGGACTTTCAAACTTTTGTGACTATTTTTTCTCAGACTTTTCCATAACCATTTGACCGTACGACCCCGTTTAAAACCCCGCGTGGTAGAAACGACACGGACGCCACGTGACTCACATTTAATGCCCTCGGCTTTATTGTCTTATTTTAGTGAGAGTTCCGTCACATTTTTTAGTTTTTTAGTCTTCTCAGCCTCCAGGTGGGACGGGTAGACTCTGCCGGGCCTTCGGGTCGCGCCAGAGACCAGAAGCGCTCCTCCGTAACGCCGCCTGTGTGCCGGCCTCTTCACAGAAGAGAGTACATATAGTTCCCCAAAGGAAGGCACCCAATACTTGTGGTTCTTTTTTCTTCTTCTTCTTCTTCTTCTTCTTTTTTTTGGGCCTCGCAGCCGTCTGGAGATCATTTAATTATTTTTTTTTCCAAAAGAAAATAAATATATAGAAAGACAGAAAAGAAACGAGGGGGCCGAGAGAGGAGGAGGAGGAGGACTCCCTCCCTCTTTCTTCTCCCCCGCGAGCTTTTTTTTTGTTAATAAAAACTGGAATGATGAAACACGTACAGCGATGACGGCCTCCCGCCTCGCCGAAAGAAGTCGTTCAATTAACCGAAAGCTTACAATCAACTCGACCACGAGAAAATAAAATACAAAAATAACGTGGATTTTTTTTTCGTTTTACAAAAATGTTTTGTGGGATTAAAAATCAAAATGTTCCGTGGGGGGGGGGGACGACTCTGCTTGCATGAAAAAAATAATAATAAAAGAACCCCCCCTTTAAAACAAAAAAAATATATACAAAAGCAGCATTAATATTTATCAAAATCATGAAATGAAAAATAAAATAAAAAATAAAATAGTGCTTTAAATCCGAAGCAACAGAGGCTTCTGGGAAGAGACTCCCCCCCCCCGCTGGTGACAGGGAGCTCCCAGGAAAAGAGAGAGGAGCGCCTCCTCTTCCTCCTCCTCCTCCTCCTCTCCTCTTCCTCCAGGTCTGGATGGATGTCACCATTGATTTTCACACGATCCAGAGAGAGAAATGCGGGGACCCAAAAATAAACACCTGTGTGTGTGTGTGTGTGTGTGTTTGTGTGTTTTGGGGGGGGGGGGGACCTGCTTTGTGTTCACACTATACAAAAATACCCAGGAGTCCGTAGCTACCTAACATTTACTACAGCACAGGAACCAACGAAGGTACAGTGTACAAAAAAAAAAAAAAAACTAGAAACAAAACCCAAAAAACAAATAAACTGTAAACACAGCACAATAAATAGATAAAACCAGCAGGCTCTGCACCATGCACAGGTGTGTGTGATAAACTCCTCTCTGTACAACACACACCTCACCACTCACTTGGCGTACTTTTTTTTTATTCCCCTCTTCTTCTTCTTCTCTTTTAAGTTGGACTCCCAAGTGCAAAACATCACAAATGGACATTTCTGTATTCAAGTAATATATATACAAGGGGTGGGGGGGGGGGTTACAAAGATGTCGTTACTGTACAGATACTAATTTTGCAATATTCATAATTTACAGATGTCAATCTTTTTTTTATTACTTTAAACAAAAAGAAACAACAAAAAAAAAACGGTTAAAAAAAAAAAAAAAAAGTGAGAGATGAGAAATGCGAGCGAGCGGCCGTCGGCCAATCGGGAGCCCCCGCCGTCCCTTTGGCATTCCCGATGCTCCGATGCACAGCACCTGAGGGGGGGGGGGGGCTCCTCGCCGCGCCGCCACTACGTCACCTCCATGGCCACTGTGTTGTCCGCTATACTGTTCAGTGCTGGCTTGTCTTCGTCGTGGTTATCCCTGAGAGAGAGAGAGAGAGAGAGAGAGAGAGAGGGGAGGGGTTAAAGCCGGCGGGTATCTCGCAACGCGCCCGTCGCCGTCGTTTCATCGGCGCCGCGGCCTCACCTGGAGCCCAGGTCCATGGCCGCCGCTCCGGGGCCTTTGGGCATCTGCAGGTTGGCGCCGGCCGCCAGCTTTAAGGCAGAGGGCGGCACGCCGCCGAGGCTCCGGGGCGGGTGGCGCCCGGCCGGCGGCGCGCTCAGACAGACGTTGTTCCCCCCGGTGAGGACCTGAGTGGCGGCGGCGGGCGCGGCGGCGGCGCCGCTGCAGCCCAGGACGCCCAGGGCGGCGGCGGCGGCGTGGGCGCCGGGCGTGGAGGCGGGGACGACGGTGTTGGCGGGCGAAGGGGTGGCCGAGTTGGAGGAGGGCTGCAGGAAAGCGGGCGGCGCCGAGGAGGCGGCGGCGGCGTGCGGCGACTGGTGAAGGGCGGCGGCGGCGGCGCTGCCGGGGAGATGCAAGCCCTTGAACGCACCTGGAGGACAGAGAGACGGCGACCGTCACCACGGGAACGCTCGCCGGCGGCGGCACGGTCGACGCGAAGGATCGTCCGCCATCGAGACGCTTTTTGCGGACGGCGTCGAGAGAACGTCGAGATTCTAATGTTCGATGGAGAAAGGGGCGGGGCCTATCGACACTGGCTCCTCGGCTGGCACGACGTCGCCGTGGGAATCGAATCGTTCATTCATAAATAACTTTTAGAGACAAGAGTGTAAACGAAGAGCTAGAGAGACGCGAGAGGCCCCTCCCCCTCCTCCCCCCCCTCCTCCTCTCACTCACCTGCACCCGGCAGCACGCCGTTGACGCCGCCCGCCAGCACGACGAGCTCCTCTTTGGCGTTGAAGGACAGCAGCTGGTCCGTGGTGACGAGCGCCGACGCGGCAAACTGGGCGCTGGCCTGGTCCAGCGTCTTGGACGAGAGCGCCTAGACGGGGGGAGCGAGACAGAGAGACGTGAGGGGAGGGGGAGGGGGAGGAGGGGGAGGGGGGGCGCCCCGCCTACGAGAGAATCGACCGCACGCCGCGCTTTAGAAAACCGCAGTCGGCTCTGGGGGATTACTACCGCGGGGATCTGACCGTGAAACCGTGACTGACGGGGGGGGGGGGGGGGGGAACGCCTTCCTGCCTGCGGGTGTCAGACGGCGAGCTTCACTGACCTGCGTGTTGGGAGGAGGAGGAGGAGGAGGGGGGGGGGGAGTCGGAGCCACCGCCGCCATCATCGCCGCCGCCACCACCACCGTTGCCGCCGGGTGGCCGGCTTGCTGCTGGCTCTGCTGCTGCTGCTGCTTCTGCATGAGCGCCAGCTGCTCCCGGTGCTGCTGGTACTGCTCCGCCGTGAACACTGTGGACACAGAGCGGCGTCAACAACAACAACAACAACAACAACAACAGGAGAGGCGACAAGCGCGGCGACAGACGAACACGGGGATCGCGACTCACAGCGATAGAGAGATATATATATATATATATATATATATATATATATATATATATATATATATATAAATAATACACTTTTTTTGTTGATACATATTTATATACGCATATATATATATAGATATATATATTTAATACACTTTTTTTGTGTATTAAATATATATATTTAATACACTTTTTTAGTTGATACATATATTTTTATATACATATTATATATACTATTTATATATATATTAAATGTATATTTAATACACTTTTTTTGTTGATACATATATTTTTATATACGCATATATATATATAAAATATATATATAATACACTTTTGTTGATACATATATTTTTATATACGCATATATATATATAAAATATATATATAATACACTTTTGTTGATACATATATTTTTATATACGCATATATATATATAAAATATATATATATATAATACACTTTTTTTGTTGATACATATATTTTTATATACGCATATATATATATTACATAATATATATATAATACACTTTTTTTGTTGATACATATATTTGTATATACGCATATATACTTCTTTTTTTTAATACACACATATAGATTTTTTAAAATATAGATACATACAAATATTACAAATACCTAACGGGTCGAGAGTCAACACAAAATATGAAGAACTCGGGGGTTCAAGCGAAGAGAAACAACGTGAAGGCAGAATGAAGTCACTGAACGATATCGACCTCCAATAAAGTGAAGTTTAAAACTCAGAATATGGAGTTCAAAACAACAACAAGGTCCTCCTAGGACGCTCCGCTCTGGTCACGTGACCTGGGGAGATCAGGACCCTAACACTAAAGAAGCAGCTAAACGGGATTATCTTCACAAAAAACTACAACGGGCACTCGGTAGAGCGCACACCTTCATATCACAAGATTGGGCATTGAGTTATGAACATGTTGGCATTAGTTGCCAATTGGATAGAAATTTACCGTGCTATGGTAAAAAAAACGATGTTGACCTTTTCATGACCTTGACCTTGGACCGGATGGATCCCAAAATCTAATCAAATGGTCCCCGGATAATAACCAACCATCCCACCAAATATCATGCGATTCGGTTTAATACATTTTGAGTTATGCGAGTAACACGCATAAAAATAAATAAATAAATGAATGAATAAATAAATAAATAAATAGCGATCAAAACATAACCTAAAATTGTGAAAAAATAGGTTTACAGCAACAAAAACATACAAACAAACTAATTATTCTTCAGATTCCACAACATGAACATTTATTTCAAAATCTGACTTAAAAAATGTAATGTAACTTAATAGTGTAAAAAAAATAATTCATAACCGACGACTATATTGGGATTAAATGCAAATTAAACCCAAAGACGTATCGTTAGATTAGGAGTACACAAAGTTACCCCCCTAACACCCCATCTCTCTCCTCGTGGAGTCGACTGGATCACATCCCTCTTCCCTTTGATATTCATCACGGGGGTCATCCCCATGACGACCGGTGGGGTTCCTGGACTTTGAACCAAATTTCCACGACCAAACAATTTGTGAAATCCCTGGATGGTGGATTATTCCCGAGCTGCTGTTGCTATGGACAACAAACTTTCCAGTCGGCCCGCTTATAATTTAAGCGTCTTTATTAAAAAAAAAACATATGTTTTTCAAACTCGGCGTAAATTAACATTTGACACGTTTTCCGTGACTTTTCCGAAACATTTGCGATTTCATTTTATTTAGTTTTCAAGGAATGTTCCGGGCTTGGAAATAACCAGATTAAAATGCCTCTAATTGTTTTTTAGCAGGCGGCGCCAAACAAAAAAGAATCAGGTAGCTAAAAATCAAGGCATCTGATTGGATCACAGCCGTGATGCAATAGCCACACCCCCTGCTGGGTCGTGACATTCATTCTGCACATTCAGTCCCACTCTGATGTGTTACCGTGGTTGCTTAGCGACAGGGTCTGGGATGGGAGCGTTCTGAGCGGTTCCCATGCCCAGAAAACTAAATCCACGAAGGAGACGCGGCGTCGCGGAAACACGCTCGCCGCCGCCGCCGCTCGGAGAGCGTCCGCCGCGGTCGCCACGCGAGACGGATTACGTCCGTGAGCGACCACACGCGCGAGGAGACGCTCTCCAGAGCCCATCGGGCCGACCGCAACGCTCCCCCTCGCCGCTCGCCTCCATTACGCAAAACACAAAGAACGTCAACAAACGGAGAAACGATTAAAGTCAACACGACGCAAGATTTCACGTTCCACATCCGACCGTCTGCTTGTACGTCCTGATGTCGCGGTTCCTTCAGTTTTTGACCCAAAGCCCGGTTCTGGAGCCTCGCCGGTCCCCAGCTGATTAAAGTGAAAAACACAGACGTGGGCCGAGCCCCAACGCCCCAGAGGCCGAGCGGGCGCCGCTACATTTACCCCCAGAAGTCAGAATCAGAGCGTGAAAAAGAACGGCTCGTCAAAACTTTAATAAATTGGCTCCTCGCGATGCCTATGGAGGACTTAAAATTACTTAAGTATTAATAAATAAATAAAAGCATGAATAAATATAGGAATAAATAAATGAATGTAAAAATAAAATAAATGAATATAGGAATAAGTAAATGATTAAATAAATGTATAAATAAATAAGTGCTTAAATAAATGAATAAATACATGAATAAATAAGTAACTGCTTAAATAAATGTATAAATAAATGCATAAATAAATATGTAAATGCTTAAATTAATGTATAAATAAATAAATGTATCAATAAATAAATAAGTGCTTAAATAAATGTATACATGAATAAATAAGTAACTGCTTAAATGTATAAATAAATAAATACGTAAATGAACGTATAAATGAATAAATGCATGAATAAATATAGGAATAAATAAATGCTTAAATAAATACATAAATAAATAAATACAGGAAATAAGCATTTATTTATTTATTCATGTATTTTTTTTATGATTTAAATCCAAGTCATTTTAATTCCTCCATAGATGCCGAGACACCGTTGCCGTGTAACAAATAGTTCAGAGCCGAGGAAAACATCTAGCGGTACAATTTTGAGACGCACAAAGCCAAAGGATGCCGCGCAGCGCGGCGAGAGGGAAAGGGGACTGGACTCACCGTGGACGGGGGTCGGGGCCGGGCCGGTGCGGTTCTGGGAGCCGACTCCTCCAGACAGGGTCCGGGTTAGTCCCGACACGGTCCGGCTAAAATCCCTAAATCCTCTGCGAGACGAGTCTCCTCCACCCGAGGGGTGCTGGGATAGCGTCCGTGGTCTGAAGTGCCTCCAGCGGCAACATTTAATGTTCAAAAGAATCTGGCTGAGGTCCATCGGTGCGGGCTGCTGCTGCTGCTGCTGCTGCTGCTGCTGCTGCGACGACAAGGGCGATGAAGAGGAGGGGGGCAGGCGGGGGGAGCTGGCTGGGTCCGAGGTATTGGTTTCTGAGGTACTGGCGTTGGAGTTGCGGAGCGGAGAGCGTGGAAGCGGCGAGGCGAGCGGCTCCGGCGCCGGGTCGGAGTCCAGGCTCTGACAGATGTTTAGATCCGCCTGCGCTCGGTCCAGAAGGATCCTGAGACGAGGAAACAAAAACACATTTGAATAAATCCCCATAAAGTATATCGAGAGCGTACGCCGGCTTATATTTAGAGCGTCTTTCTTTAAAAAAAAACAACTTATTAATGATTTCAAACTCCATGAACTCAAATTTGATTAGACTTTCACATGTGATCAGAACACATTTCCGTGACTTTTCCAAAACTTTTAGGATTCAAGTTTTCTCCACGACTTTTTCCAGGCCTGGAAATGACCATTTTAAAATTCCAGGACTTTTCCAGGTTTTCCACGACCGTACGAACTCTGTCGAAAGAGTTCCGCTTAAAAAGCAGAAAAAACAGAGAGCGGGGGGCGCGTTGGGCTCGAGGCCGTTACCGGAGCAAAAGGTCGCGAGGTCAACGGGAATCCAGACGGGGACATTTTGAGATTGCGTAGCGGGGAAAAAAAGACCAGCGGCGTGTTTTCCATCGTTATCCTACGGCTCAGAGACAGTCGGGTTCTTTTCATTCCTCCAGGGCGGGTGAATCCCAAAACGGGACTCGTCACGTTGCAGCCGGCTCGATATTCATAATAGGACGCGCCCGCCAAACGATCGCTGGGAGCCGGCCAACGAGCCGGGGCGGTGAACGACCTCGGCCGACTCCCCCTCTCCCCGGATCGTTGCTGGCGGCATTCCCACACACGCGTCCTGGATCAGAATTCTGGAATTTAGCCGAAACGTCCGAGACGTAGAACAGGGTTCTTACGCATTTTGACCAATGGATTTCCAGGACTTCATAACCAAATTTCTGTGACCAAACATGAACAATTTAGAAAATCGTGCGTATTTTAAATCGTACGCCGGCTTACATTTTGAGCGGCTTTCTTAAAAAAAAAACATATACATCATTTCAAAAATCGGCGTAAATGAACACATTTTGACCAGTGGATTTTTCCAGGACTTTTCCAGGACGTTAAACCACATTTTCATGACCTATGGATATTTTGAACGTCTTTCTTTGAAAAAAAAAACATTAATTATTTCAAACTCGGCGTAAATGAACACGTGATTATAACACATTTCCACGACTTTTCCAAAACTTTTATGATTTGAGGTTTTTTTCCATGACTTTTCCAGGCCTGGAAATGACCATTTTAAAATTCCAGGACTTTTCCAGGTTTTCCACGACCGTACGGACCGTGTTTGAAAACATCCGACTGCTCGGATATAACATTTTTTTTTTTTTAAATAAACGCTCAGCCTGAACTCACCTTCCCCCTCTGCCGACGCGGCGCCGGGCCAGACCGATGCAGCGCCGCGGCACGTTCAGCGAGGTCAGACAGTAGCGGAAGCGCGGGTCTCCGAGCCCGCCCTCTGACGGGCTCACCCAGGGCCAGTTGCCGCCCTGGTCCGGGCGAGTCTGGGAGGAGGAGGAGGAAGAGGAGGAGGAGGAGGAGGAGGACAGAGAAAGATATTAGAAAACAAAACACGTGTGTTTGGTTATCGGTTGGTCTAGCGACCGCCAGACAGCTACAAATAGAATCGGGCGGGGCGGGGGGCGGGGGGGGGGGCACTCACGGCGTAGTACTGACAGCCGGCCTTCCTCCTGAACGCGTAGCAGCCGTCTGGGTCGTTCTCCTCTTCGGCCTCGGACGAACCTGAATGGATCTGGACGCGGCAAAGGGGAAAAAAAAAACAGATGAGGGAAAACTCGGGAGCGAGCGAGCGGGATCCCCCCCCCCCCCTCCTCCTCCGGCGTCGTAGCGGCCGACGGCGCCCCACCTGGGAGAAGGGTTCTTCGTCCGAGCTGGGGAAGTCGTACTGGTTGAGGTCCTTGGGATTGAACACGGAGGGGCCCGAGTGCTGCGGCGCCGACAGGGGGGGGATCTTGGGCTTCTTCTCGTATTTCCTTTTGGTCCGCACCGCCTCCGTCTTCTCCGGCTGCGAGGAGAGGAGGAGAACTTCATATTTACACGCCACAGTCTGCCGAATCTAAAAAAGATGAAAAGCAATACCGGCGGCGGCCTAGTGTGTGTGTGCGTGCGCGCGCGCGTGTGTGTGTGTGTAAACGAGCGCGAGTAAAAGAGGCATTGACATGCAGATGGCGGCGTGCGCCAGATGGCTGCTGCCCCTCCCCTCTTCGATGCAGCCCCGTGCCGTCGCTCACCCCAACCTCCCCACTGGGATGACGCCCCCCACACACACACACACACACACACACACACAACCCCCCCTCCTCCCCAGACTCCACTAGGATTAGTGGGATCCTATTCAGCCCGCCGACGTAAGGGGGACAAAGCAAACAGAGAGGCAGGACCGCCGTGTTAAATCAGCGGAAGACGTCAGAGAGAGAGAGAGAGAGAGAGAGGTAGAGAGAGAGAAAGAACGAGAGAGACAGAGAGAGAGGGGAAGGTAGAGTGAGAGAGAGAGACGGAGAGAAGGAGAGAGACAGATAAAGACAAAGAGAGAGAGAGGGAGGTAGGGTGAGAATGAGAGAGACCGAGAGAACGAGAGAGACGGAGAGAAGGGGAGGTAGAGCGAGAGAGACAGAGAGAGAGAGAGAGAGAAAGAGCGATAGAGAGAGATACAGAGAAAGACAGAGAGAGAGGGGAAGGTAGAGTGAGAAAGAGCGAGAGAGCAAGAGAGAGGGAGTTAAACCAGAAAGAAAAAAAAAGAGCGTCTGTAAACAAAAGGGAAAAGTCAACCAGCTGGTAGAGGGAAAAAAGGAAGTGGGAGGGGGGGGGGAGTTTCCTCCCTTGAGGGGGGGGGGGGGGGTTTGGAGACTGTAATGAAGTCTAGAGGTCGCACAGAGTTCACAGCACTGCCGCGTAATGAAGTGCTGCATTGTCCAAGCGCACGGCGCCCTGGCACGTCCAGCACGCCGTGTTTGAGACCCCCCCCCCCCATCCGAGTGTGTCGCTTCTCACCTTCTTGTAGTCCTTCATGTCCATGTGGTCCTGGTGCCGGTACTGGCTGCTGGAGGGCGGGATGATGGGGATGGCGTAGACGGGCTTGGCCAGCGCGCGCTGGGCCAGAGCCTCGGCCATCACCTCGCTGCCGTAGTCGGGCATCCCGTTCCTGACGGAGAGAGGAGGAGGAGGAGGAGGAAGAGGAGGAGGGTGAGTGGAAATAAAGAGGCGGAGGGAGGGAGTCTCACATTCACAACCACGACCAGAGGGGATTCTCTGGTGGTTGAACTGGACCGCTGGGCCCAGAACGGAGATTAATATAAAAGGCGTAAAAAAGGACGAGCGCTTTGACCCTCCTGTGACCTTCAAATGTACCAACGCCGTTTAATTAAAACCTCCAGGAAATGATTGGAATGAAAATGGTTTCCCAAGTTGACGCGTCGGGTACTTTATGTTTGTTTGTTGACGACCTAAACGGCCCTTTAAATGAATACAAATGTTTATATTATTATTTATATGTTTTACAGTGCCTGGGGTCAACTTGACCTTGAAGTTGTGTTCAGGATAATAAACACATATCATGTGAATTGTAGTTTTTTCTAGTTGTCCCCAATAAATTAGGAAAAGTCATGAAATATGAAGCAAAAAAGAAATGACACATCATGTGAATTTTACGTTTACCCAAAAAAGCTGATGTTATTAGCTGATTTGTTAAGAGATGTTAAACATTGAACGGGGTCAAATTGACCCCAAAGGTCACAGGAGGGTCAACTAGTGAGGGATGATTAAGCGGCCTTCCTTAACTATTAAAGAAACTTCAAAACTTATGCAAAGGCTCTGAAATGTTTGTTTTTAAGAGATGTTAAACATTAATGGGGTCAAATTGACCAAAAGGGTCGAGTCAGAGGAGCCAAATTAAAAAGGGAATAATGGAAGGCGTTTCGTGACGTAAATTCACTCTACTTTAGTCGGAGTAAAACCTAATTACCGGATTAGTCCAACAAAGTGAAATGAGTCGTCAAGAGTTGCAGCCGTTTTATTGACGAAGTTTACTGCACCAACTACTGCAAATGTACGTAGTTTACCAAGTGCAGAGTTCTAACACATGTTGACCGATGGACTTCCAGGACTTTAAACCAGATGTCCATCACCAGATTGAAATCTCGGTACAAACATGAACACTTTTGAACATTTTACGTATTGAGAGCGTACGCCGGCTTTTATTTTGAGCCTTTTTCTTTAAAAAAACATCAATTATTTCAAACCCGGTGTAAATGAACATGTGTTTATAACACATTTCCAAAACCTTTATGATTCATTTTTTTTCATGACTTTTCCACAGGGTTCTTACACATTTTGACCGATGGATTTCCATGACTTTAAACCAGATGTCCATCACCAAATTGAAATCTCGGTACAAACATGAACACTTTTGAACATTTTACGTATTGAGAGCGTGTGCCGGCTTATATTTCGAGCGTCTTTCTTTAATAAAAATATTGATTATTTCAAACTCGGCGTAAATAACAAATTTCCATGACTTTTCCAAAACTTTTATGATTTAAGTTTTTTTCCATGACTTTTCCAAAACTTTTATGACTTAAGTTTTTTTCCATGACTTTTCCAAAACTTTTATGACTTAAGTTTTTTTCCATGACTTTTCCAGGCCTGGAAATGCCCATTTTAAAATTCCATGACTTTTCCAGGTTTTCCATGAGCGTACGAACCCCGCAAGTGTGACGCGTGGAGAAAAAACACAAGAGCAAACGCCGGTGCGCAGCGGCCGGCAGGCGAAAAAGGACCTCGACTCCAGCGCCGGGAACGCGTCACCGCCAGACGCCCGGGTCACTCGACGCCGCGCGTGACATCAGAGGGGGCCGCAGGAAGCCGTCTAGCGAGAACAAGAGCGGCGGCGGCGATCTCGGCGGCGGAGCGGGGGAGGGGGATAACCGGAGGAAAATGAAACGTCGCCGCAAATCAGAGGCACTTCGAGGAGAAGGGTCCAATTTCAGCTCGACGGCCGCTTGAGATGGATCTCAGAGGCTCGACGGGAGGAGGGGGGGATTCAAGAGGCGCACACCGCGATAAAACACCGCCAAGCTGGGCGCGCGTGATCCCGGAAGTCGAGAAGCTAATCTGCTGCCGACGCGACTGAATAAGAAATAAAAAAAACAGGATGAACTCTGTGTTGATAACGCACGCTTTCGCCTGCGTACCCCCCCCCTCCCCCCCCCCTCCCCCCCTTCCCCTCACCTCTTCTCCACGATCTCCAGCGTGAGGTGCAGCAGTTCCCTCTTGCTCTTCTCCCTCCTCTTGATCATCTCCAGGATGGTGACGGCTCGGCTCAGGTCCCTGCGCAGC
Source organism: Liparis tanakae (assembly GCA_036178185.1). NCBI lineage: Eukaryota > Metazoa > Chordata > Actinopteri > Perciformes > Liparidae > Liparis > Liparis tanakae. The sequence continues at coordinate 18,501,737 of CM070096.1, forward strand.
TTCAGCATCTTCTCGTACGACGCTTCGTCGTTCTTTCGATTCTAGGGGTGGGGGGGGGGGAGAGAAAGGGGGAGGAGCCATAAAGCGACAGCACGTTTACATCGGAACGCTCGCCTCGGACCGGCAGAGGCGGCGATAATCGGGGGTAAAATACACCAAAAATGTTCAATGTTACTTAAGTTGAAAGACTGGATGGTGTGTGTGTATATATATATATAATATTATATATACACACATATATATATATATATGTGTGTACATATATATATATTATATGTACACACACAAATATATATATGTATATATATATAAAATATATGTACACACACACACACATATATATATATATATATACATACATACATACAAACTAATACCTGATGTATACTTTGTAAAAATAGATGCTGTCCAAAAACGAAAAATAAAAAAATAAGAACATATAACAGCGCGGCTCTTTACGATAAAGGGACAATCCTCCCGCTGGCCGTGCTGCCGGCACGCCGCCCGGCGCCACCCTCACCTTCCTGGTCTGCATCTTCTCCGTCCGCCGGCGGAAGGCCACGTAGGGGTCGCTGGTGCTGGAGCCGTCCCTCTTCTCGTGCTTGACGTTGGGGATGAGGCAGCCGCCCTTGCTGCTTTTCCTCTTGCGGCTCCAGTAGTCGAACACCTCCTTGATCAGCTCGTCGTCGTCCTTCAGCAGCAGCTTGGCCTCCTGCAGGCTGACGAGCTGCGGGGGGGGGGGGTTAGTCGCCGGGACGCCATGAAACGTGTGTTTTTACACAAAAAGTAGCACTTTGGTCGTGTTGCCTTCAGGCGCACGTCCTTTGTTTTAACCCTCCCGTTGCCTTCAAACGTTCCACAACATCGTTTAACCTCCAGAAAATTATTGGAATTCATATTTTTCCCCAAGTTTAGGCATCAGGTACTTTATGTTTGTTTGTCGACGACCTAAATACAGGGTTCTTACACATTTGGACCAGTGGATTTCCAGGACTTTTCCATGACTTTTAAACAAATTTCCATGACCAAAACTGAAATCTCGGTATAAACCTGAACATTTTAGAGCGTACGCCGGCTTATATTTTGAGCGTCTTTCTTTAAAAAACATTAATTATTTCAAACTTGGCGTGAATGAAAATGTGATGACAAATGTCCATGACTTTTCCAAAACTTTTATGATTTTAGTTTTTTTCCATGACTTTTCCAGGCCTGGAAATGACCGTTTAAAAATTCCATGACTTTTCCAGGTTTTCCATGACCGTACGAACCCTGTTAATAGCCCATTAAATAAAAATAAAAATAAAAAAGTGTTTTAACCCTCCTCTTACCTTTGAATTTACTAACATATTTAAACCTCTTGGGTCAATTTGACCCCAGCAATTAAAACCTCCAGAAAATTATTAGAATTAATCATTTTTCCCAAGTTTAAGTGTGAGGTACTTTATGTTTGTTTGTTGACGACCTAAACGGCCCTTTAAATAAATTAAAAAGTTGATATTTCTTATTTATTCTACAGTGAAAAACAGTCTGGGGTCAAATCGACCCCAAAGTGTTCAGGACCGTGAAGACTTCATCATGTGAATTTGATGTTTTCATTAATAAATTAGGAAAAGTCATGAAATATGAAGCAAAAAAAAAAAAAGGGATGTCAATCATTTTTTAGAGACGTTAAACATTGAATGGGGTCAAATTGACCCCAAAGGTCACAGGAGGGTTAATGCTTTATATTACTTTCTAAGTACATATTTTTTTATATCAAATTAACCCCAAATATCACCGATGGGTACGAGTTGTGTTCACGACGTTGAAACATATCATGTGACTTTTACGTTTACCCAAAAAAGCTGATGTTAGTAATTTGTTTAGAGATGTTAAACAGTGAACGGGGTCAAATTGACCCCAAAGGTCACAGGAGGGTCAACTCGTTAGTCAGGGGTAATGAAGCGGCTTTCCTTAACTATTAAAGAACCGTTAAAACTCATGCAAAGACTGTCAAACGAATAGAGGACGGTGATTGGTGGCTTTGCGTGTCGAGGTGTACCTGCTGCCCGCTGCCTTTCTCCAGCCGGTCGATCATCTCCTCAAACTGCAGCGCCGTGATTTCCATCTTCTTCTTCAGCTTGTTCACAAACGTCTCGTCCTCCGAGTCCAGGTCGTAGTCCGGCTGCTCCGTGTCCAGGCTGAAAGCTGCGGGGGGGGGGGGGGGGGGGGGGCGGTCACCGAGGAGACGGGGAAGAAAGAGAAAGAAAAGTCACGAGACGCTGGAGACTCCTCCTTCCATCCCGATGACAGATATTCAAACTGGTTTTTAAAGCCACACTCGTACCGACGGTAAATGTCCATTTAGAGGAAACTTCAGCGACTCAGGAGGAAGTGGGGAGAAGTTCAGAGCGCCGCCGTTTGGCTTTAGCGGCGCCGCGTGCGAAGCGCCGTCTGAAGAAGACGAGCCGCGGGGCGCGAAGAGACGGCTGGAACAACAGAACGCCGCTTCATCGAGAGGAAGAGCGGCGCTCGTGTTCGCTTCAGGACAAACGCCGGCAGAGCGGGAACGCTTAGACGGAACTCAAAGGGCCGTTTCTTTCTGCTCCAGAAGTACCAGCTATAAAACTACCAGCTCCAGAAGTACCAGCTCTAGAAGTACTAGCTATAAAACGACCAGCTCCAGAAGTACCAGCTATAAAACTACCAGCTCCAGAAGTACCAGCTCCAGAAGTACCAGCTATAAAACGACCAGCTCCAGAAGTACCAGCTATAAAACTACCAGCTCCAGAAGTACCAGCTCTAGAAGTACTAGCTATAAAACTACCAGCTCCAGAAGTACCAGCTATAAAACTACCAGCTCCAGAAGTACCAGCTATAAAACTACCAACTCCAGAAGTACCAGCTATAAAACTACCAGCTCCAGAAGTACCAGCTATAAAACTACCAGCTCCAGAAGTACCAGCTATAAAACTACCAGCTCCAGAAGTACCAGCTCTAGAAGTACTAGCTATAAAACTACCAGCTCCAGAAGTACCAGCTATAAAACTACCAGCTCCAGAAGTACCAGCTATAAAACTACCAGCTCCAGAAGTACTAGCTATAAAACTACCAGCTCCAGAAGTACCAGCTATAAAACTACCAGCTCCAGAAGTACCAGCTCTAGAAGTACTAGCTATAAAACTACCAGCTCCAGAAGTACCAGCTCTAGAAATACCAGCTATAAAACTACCAGCTCCAGTAGTACCAGCTCCAGAAGTACTAGCTATAAAACGACCAGCTCCAGAAGTACCAGCTCTAGATGTACTAGCTATAAAACTACCTGCTCCAGAAGTACCAGCTCTAGAAGTACTAGCTCCAGTAGTACCAGCTCCAGAAGTACTAGCTCCAGAAAAACCAGCTCCAGAAGGACCAGTTCTAGAAGTACCAGCTCTACAAATACCAGCTCTAGAAGTACTAGCTCCAGAAGTACCAGCTCCAGAAGGACCAGCTCCAGAAGGACCAGCTCCTGCGGCCCCTCTGGGTTACTCTGATTACTACTGATTTATAATGGAGTGGATAAAAGTAAAACACGGATCCAGACACTACGGGAGGCGTGAGACGTCGTGTAGGAACGCCGGACGCAGCGCTTTGTTTTGGCTGCAGTTCATTTCTCCGGTGCAAATACGCCACATTATTATAATCCTTTAATGCAGCATGGCCTCACCGCGTTCCCCTTTCAAACAGAACCAATAACCCGCTGACGTCATCAGAATCCACACGTGGGCCGGGAGACCTCTCTCTCTCTCTCTCTCTCTCCTCCCCCCCCGAGCGGCGGGGATAACCCCGTGCCCCCCGCTGCATGCTGGGCCGCGGCGCTACTCACGCTGTATGTGAATGAGCTGCTTGGGCATCTTGAACTCCCCGGGGTAGAGCGACTCGTAGTGCGTGATGTTGCGCTCCGCCTCGGGGACGGGGATGACCATGTTGTCCCGCTTCTCGCCGTACACCTGCTGCGCCGAGATGGCCCGCTGCAGGTGGTGCTCCTGGAAGGGGGGGGGGGGGGGGGGGGAGATAGACAGACGTTAACAAAAGGGAAATTAAAGCCGTTTTATTTGGTGGCGTTCCCACTAACGAGGCGGCGGGAACGTCACGTTAACCGACGACCGTCACGTGGATCTAGACTCATTCTTACACATTTTGACCGATGCACTTCCAGAACCTTAAACAGGGTTCTTACACATGACCAACGCTTTTCCAGGACTTTAAACCAAATTCCCGTGACCAAAGTGAAACCTCGGTATAAATTTAGAAAACGTTGCATATTCAGAGCGTACGCCGGCTTATAGTCGGAGCGTCTTTCTGTTGAAAAACAGATTAATCATTTCAAACTCGGTGTAAATGATGTGATAATAACACATTTCCATGACTTTTCCAAAACTTCTATGATTTAAGTTTTTTCCATGACTTTTCCAGGCCTGGGAATGACCAATAGATTTCCAGGACTTTTCCATGACTTTAAACCAAATGACCAAACTGAAAACTCGGTATAGACATGCCTGTAAATGACCATTTTAAAATTCCATGACTCTTCCAGGTTTTCCATGACCGTACGAACCCCGCTTCACATACAAGTACGCTGTTCAGGATTCTTACAGATATTGACGAGGGCTTTTCCAGGACCTTAAACCAGATGTCCATGACCAAACTGAAATCTCGGTAAAAAACATGAAACATTTAGAAAATGTTGCGTATCGAGAGCGTACGCCGGCTTATATTTTGAGCGTCTTTCTTTGAAAATCACATTAATTATTTCAAACTCAGCGGGAATGAACGTGTGATTATAATAATAATTTGTCAGGGTTTGTACACGCGTTGACCAATGGGGTTCCAGGACTTGAAACCAACATTTCCATGACCAAATATGTTGTAAAATCTCGGCGCATAACATAAAAAAGTGAGAAAATGTTGTATTTAAACAATGAGAACGCCAGAGCATACAGTAAATAACCTTAAATGACAAATGAATCAAGACAATTGTTTAGATTAAAAGAATAAACCTGCAGCGTGATATATTTAAAAGCATATTCATTATTTAAAACTATGAATATAACAAACTTCATGACTTTTCCCAAACTTTAGTGATTTTTTTATTCTTCTCCAGGACAAACCATTTTACAAATTCCATGACTTTTCCGGGTTTTCCAAGTAGTCAAAAAAAGCAAGTGGGATAAATGCCGTTATGAAGAGCGTATGCAGGCTTATATCCTCAGTGTCAGTCTTTTAAAAACACATTCATGATTAAAAACGCAGTTTACAAATGCACATGGAAATATTACAAAATGTCCATGACTTTTCCAAAAACTTTTGGGATTTTTTCCCCCTAGGCCTAGAAAAAAAAAAAAAAACGTTTTTTTAATTCCATGACTTCTCCAGGTTTTCCATGACCGTACGACCCCGCTTCACATACAAGAACGCCGATGTGTAACTGGAATAGAAACGAGCCTGATCGATTTAGTCGGGGACACATTTTTAACGAGTTTACCAGATGAACCGATTCCAGGAATCTGGTCTCAACGACAGAGATATTCCAAGTTACCGGCGTTACCAAACAGGGTTTACCAGCGCGGGGCTCTGGGGTTAATTAACGTGGCGGGAGACGGCGAGGGCGCGAGAGGAGAGATTACAATCTCAATCCCTCATTAGAGCCGCTGGGTAATGTACCACCGCAGATTGGTCCAGAGGCGGCGGAGGAAAGGAGTTGTGCGATGTTGGAAGATACAAGAAGAAGAAGACAAAAAAGGGGGATTATAGCACGGCCCGTTAAAACGAGCGCAAAACACACAAGCAATTAGCCCGGAAAGTATTAAAAACAAGGATAGGGCCGTCAGTCACGTGTCAGTCTGAATCGTTCATGGGTTTTTTTAATGCCATAAACCTCGTCTATTATTTGCTTGTCACATCGTATTATTCGTAGTGAGTTACACCATCACTCGACAGAAATGAGGCCCGATCCTTGGAATGTAGGATTAATTAATTTCCCCACTGTGGGACAAATAAAGATTGGATATATTCTATATTAAATCAGACACTGATGTCACGATGCTGCATATTACATATTTTTTAACCCAAAATGCTTTGCACGGGTGAGGGGGTGAACATATTTCACAGGGTACATCACTGCCAAAGGGTTGAGCACCAGTGCTGCAGTGAGCCGGTGATGCAACAGATGGCCAACGCAGTCAAACCGACTCCAACGAGTATTTTAACGGGGCGCCGACTCATTTTACACACTTTGTCGTTTTCCCCCGCGGACAAAAGGCTCTCGGGTAGATTTCGGGATACGGGGTCACGGCAATCGTGTCCGCCGCCGCCGGCCAAACAGCTCGCGGCTCATTTCTTACGACCTGAAAACCGATACGCCGACGGGCGGAAGTGTCAAATGTGAGTTTTTAAGTGGCGAGGGCCTCTAAGTGTGACCCGGAGCCAGGGGAACCATATCCGAGCCGTGAGCCGGCGTGAAGGGGCCCAGCAGAGATCCCCCCCCCCCCCCCCCGGTAAGCTCATCCACGTCCACTTTCCCTACGACCCACACAAAAGGAAACAGCTTATTGCTGTCGGCCATTGTCGAGCTACCCTTGAAGGCCTGGGGAGGAAAGTGAAAGTGAAAGTGAAAGTGAAAGTGACCGCACGAGAGGATTTAGACGACATCCGCCGCCCGCTACCTGCTGGTTAGCGGCTCCGAGGTCGACTTCGGGACGCAGACATAAGACGCACCGCAAACAAATTACCACACACACACACACACACACACCGTCCTCAGATACACCCGGTGAGCCACCAGCGTCGCGTGATCCCAAATTTAACACACACCCTTTGCTTATCCAGTCACAAACGGTCCGTCTGAAGCCACTCTTTACTTTAACAATGTGACGGACTCTCTGAGCACACAGGTGAGTTTCAGTATCCTTCTAGAAGTTTCCCCAGCTGGAGACGGTCCGATCCAACAACTGCACATCTCCACTGAAGGCAGGCAGGCGCGTCTTGAAGTAGACAATAACGGCTGACGGTTTATTTAAATGCATGTTTAGCTTGGATGAAATATGTACGTCTAAATAATAACGCAGGTAAAACAAGTCCTGCTATTCCGTCTCCACCTCGCCTCGGACTGCGGGAGGAAAACCGAGAGCGTCCAGAAGGAAACCGCCCGCCGTTAAGTCGAGATGTGAAAGATGTTTCTTCCAAAAAAAAAACGCCCGTGAATATCGTGCACGCCATTACTCGGCACCTGGGGCCGCGTTGGCAAGACAGACGGCGGCGAACACGAGGACGCCGCCAGCCGCGACCTTGTGTAAACTCCCTTGAAGCGGCGCTTAACCCGCACGCCGTCTGGCTCCGCTCTCCCGTGTAACTTGGCAGACACATCCGTCAGAAAAAATAAATAAAAAGGAGGCGCGTCCTCTGGGAACGCCGCCGCCGCCTCGACACGCCGATGAACCCGGGGCTTTTCGAGGGTTAAGGACGCCGCGTTAAAGGAACCAATTAAACGCGAGCGCCGTTGAGCTCGCCGGATGTGGAGCAGGCCTCGAGATATCTGGATCTTTTTTTTTGTTGATCCTCACGACCGAGGTTCGGAGCCGGGGATTTCCTCTGCTGGAGAATTGGGCGTGCGAGGGGGGATGAAGGGGCTTTCGGAGAGAGCGGCACGCGGGGGGAAAGTAAACCGGGTCTTTGTCGGACTTCTTGCAACCGCCGGTTTTAATCGGAATTTAAAGTTCACGCGCTGCAGGACTATTTCTTACAGGTTTTTCCTCGCTGAAGCACAGAGGTGACCGGCTTCTGTAGAAATGGGCCGAAGAAAACCCCGAAGAGACGGGGATGCTGCCCGTTAACGGACGCACAGAAAAACATCAAAGCCAAAATGCTCTAGATCTTTCCACGGTAAATGATCCGGCTGGGAGCGCTGCTTTCCGTCAGGGACGCGGATTATTTCTTTCCTCCCTCACGGAAAAAACGTTCCCGAGGATAAAGAGACACGACTTCGACAATAAGTTGCCATGGCAACAAAAAGCGTGGCCTCCGCCAGGTGTTTGCAGCTCGTCCCGAGGAGGAGAGGCGGTCCGCTCACAAAGGCCCGTCCGACACGTCCGTTAAAGAAAAAAAGAAAGGAAAAAGCAAGCGAGGCAAACATCTCCTTTCATAAAGCAGAACTCTGAGAAACAAAGCGCCCGGTACCGCCGGAGCTCTCAGACGCCAAAGAGGGCGTGTTCAAAAAGCCCAGGTGGTCGCCGTGGCAATTTATTTTTCTAATGTTTTTGCCACCGAGGCGATTTAAATCACGCGTACACACGCCTCCCCCTCACCACCGACGACTCCGGCGAACCCGAGCCGAGCGGCGCCCGCCTCCTCCTCCGGCGACCCGATATGCGAACGGCGTGCTTCTTCACAAGCCCCTTTTTGTTTATTTATCCTCGTGTCCTTAACCTCCGCCGCAAATCACGCCAATTTGAACGAAACGGGCGCCGGCGTCCATCCGACCCCTGGCGAGGAGGATTCGGTTCATCTCGTTATCTGACCGTCGGCCCGAATGTAACAACCGCAGACCCCACCGGCGAGGCGGCGGGACGCCGTGTTCCCGCCCCCCGGGGGGGGCTCCGTCGTGGCTTTGAAACAGACCCCCCCCCCCCCACGTGACGTCTGTCGTGATGGCGGTCGGGATGCTTTACAAGCCCACCGGAGTGCCGTGTTTTTACTTTTAACGTAAATGTTTTCCAAGTGTTTTTGTGAGAATTGATGCTGTACTGCATTCTATGTATTTATATTTGTATTGTAATGTTTTTTGGACCCCAGGAAGAATCGTCTCCACTCCGGTCTGGACTAACGGGGATCCTTAATAAACAAACATTTCCAGGTCTGCTGCAACAACCAGAGGCACAGATTACGCTTCCTAGAGTTTAATTATTCCTTCAGGTCCGACGTCGTGAATACCGATGAAGCGGACGTACAAAAGGCGCTTGTTTCCCCCCCGAAAACAAAGAAGTCGAGCGGCCGTGGCGATTCCAGGTGTACTAATTTATCCGCCTCCCACGTGCGCCGGCATGCCCGCCGCCGTTGCCAAAATTATGCATTTGCGCTTCCCCCGCTTCCTTAAACAGACGACGCCCCGAGGTCGGCGTGGGGTCACTCTGCCAGCTCTCCGTTGTTGCCGGGCGGAATGTGGGTCAGGGAGCTGAGCCACGCGTGTAGTAAAACGGTCCTCTTTATCTCCAGCGTCACTCGGTTATGTAATGCCGCCGTGTGAGCGTACAGTAGGAAGAGGAGGGGGAGGCGGGGGCCGCCGGGGGTCTGGGTTTCTGCTGACACAGCGCCCTGTATGCGTGTGTGTCTGATGAAGTGACCCGCTGACACGCCAGACATTGATTCTTTCTTTCGAGCTACAACCACCCCCCCCCAAAGCTGTTGCACAACAACAGTAACCATAAATAAATAATCCCAAAGCTGTGCCAGGTGAACACGTGGGAGCGTAGACGCCGAGTCGGCGCCAGCCCGTCACGCCGCGGTTCAAAGAGTCCGCCCGGAGACACGAGGCAAATCATTTCTACGGCTGAACGCGATTAATGACAACCTGCTGCACGCCAGAGTAAACACACGGGAGTAGTAGCGCGAGAGACTTCCCCCACGCTCAAACAAATATTAAACCACGTCATAATATATCTCCTCAGTGGTGAAACTGTGGCTTCAAATGACAGACCAAGCATTTTAAACATTATTCTGCACGACAACGTCACAGAAATGTGGAGACATTACAAGATACATTCAAAAAATAAATAAATAAAATCACCATCCTCCACCTGCTCAGCTTCCATTAATAAACAAACTATTTAAAAATAGCTAAGCTAATCCAGGTGTGAGGCTGACAACAGGCATGTCTCAAAGTTAACACTAGCAACTATTAATTTATTATATACCTTTAAATGTAATATTGTTTTCTTGCTATTCCACTCGTTTTGACTCTGGAGCACTTTGTAAACATTGTTTTTAAAAAGGTGCTATATAAATAAAGTTATTATTATTCTTATTACAGGGTTCTTACACATTTTGACAGGTGGCTTTCCAGGACTTTAAACCACATGTCCATGACCAAACTGAAATTTCGGTATAAACATGAAAAATGTAGAAAATGTTGCGTATTGAGAGATATCGCGGCTTATATTTTGAGCGGCTTTAAAAAAAAAAAAACAACGTATTTCAAACTCGGCGTAAATTATGCGATTATAACACATTTCCATGACTTTTCCCAAACTTTTATGATTTACGTTTTCTCCATGGCCTGAAAATGACAGTATTAAAAATGCCATGACTTTTCCAGGTTTTCCACGAGCCCTGATCCCGGTGAGGCGTGTCTCGAAGTTAACACTAGCAACTATTAAAAAGTCAAAATAAATATATATATTTTAAAAAAGAGTGCATGAAATGCTATTTTCCTTCTCCTCCTCCTCCTCCTCCTCCTCCTCCTTTCTCTTCACTTTCACCGACAAACTTGGCGGCCGCGCGTGCAGCCAGTGAGCAGCACACATGGCGGAGCCGGAGCTGTCAACACGCGACACCTCGCTGTCAAACCGGGCTGCGGGTGGAGGGGTGGAGGAGCCGGGTGGGGGAGCTCGCTGTCTCCCCCTGGCACTCGCTCTCGGAAAGTGCACCTCGTCCGAGGCCCGTTCCCGCTCGCCTTCCACCCACAGAGAAAGTCAACAAAATGGTGGAGCCGACGCGAGTCACGTGACTCGGCTTTGTGCTCCCCGGGCGCGATTTCGCGCAAAACCCGCCGGACACAACCCGGCCAAACAGTCCGATATCGTACCGGCGCGACCCCGCGGTGGTTCCCGCGGCGGCGCGGGCTCCCGAAACGCGGTATTCGCACGAGAGCCGTCGTGTGAGCGGAGGGGGGAGAAAAAAAAAAAAAAAGGGAGCGAGATAATGGCGGCCATTTTGCACGAGCTTGCGCAGGCAGCGTCGCGGCGCCCCTCGCGCGGCCGAAAAAAGAGAGCCGCCGTCGGCCGCGCGGCCACCGAACAACGCACGAAACATACCGATTCCTCTTCTTTCTCCATCCCGGTCGGCATCTGCGGCACCGCCCGGTTGATCGAGGCGTATTCGTGCAGGTCCGGCAAATCCTCGCAGCGGAAGACGGGCAGAGGCTTACTAGCATCCAGCGCCCGCGCCCGAAACGACAGTTTACTCATTTTTTTTATATTAAAAGATGCGGCGTAAATCTACTCGATCTGCTAGAAACAACAGCGGGTCCGCCTCGAGTTCTCATGGAGGAATCCGTGAGGAGTCAGCCGGTCCGGTCGAGAGCGGGCGTCGAGGTTCCGTAAGCAGCGCGATCAGAGCCGGGCAGGCCCCGGGTCTCGGTCGCTCTCCGTCGGTCTCGCTGCTCCGTGGGCTCCGCTGGTCCTCCCCCGGTTCAATACGCCATGGCCAACATGGCGGACATTACAAACTCATGCAGCTCTCCGCTCGCTCCAAGCGGCCCAACCCCCTCGATCACACGAACAGCCATTCCCACGCAGTTTCGCACGCGTGCGCGCTCGCGAGACCCTTGGGGTACCGGGGAGGGAGGGGGGAGAGAGAGAGAGAGAGAGGGAGAGAGAGAGGGAGAGAGAGAGGGAGTACCGAAGGTGGGGGCGAGATGCTGGATGCTGATAAAGGGAGGTGAACTTCCCAGACTCGGGATGTTTTTCTTTTAAAAAAATATTAATTTAGGGAATATAAAATACGACAGGATACTGCTGACGTATTATTAAATATGTATTTATTATGTGTTTTTTTAAATGTATTGTAGCAATAGAAAAATAAACTAATATCGCTCAAATTTCAGGAAAAAATAAATAGTTAAATATTTATTTATTTTTACCTTTTGATTATTTCAAACTTCTGCCGTGTGTCTGAATTAATGTGCAACCCAAAATAGGACACCTGTTCTGCCTGTCGGATTCAATTATTTAGCAGAGAGCGCCACCCTGTGGAACAGACTTGAATATACTACAACTACAAAGTTAACTTTTATCTGTTATTGCTTTTCATTCATGCACAAGACATAGAAGCCGTCAAAACACTGACGTCCCTGCGCTGTCATCACTTTACTCAGCACTTTACTTTGTTTTCCCCCTGTATATTTAGTATTACGTTTTTAGTATTTAGTTTTTTAATTTATAATTATTTTTATTTTATAATTATTTTATTAATGATCATATCATCTTGGCCATCGACATATGTATTGTTCTTTAAAACAAATACTGTACTGCCTGTACACAACAAATGAAACACTTTAATGTTGGGCAATAAATAATGTGTTTTTTTATGCTAATGTGATTGTGGCTTCTGCAAATTTTAAAGTTGTATATTTAATCTATATTTAAAATGCACATTATTTGAGCAGTAGTCTACACCAAGAGAACCTTAAGACACGTCTACTTAAAACTACCCAGATGACAAAAGCTATATACAAATAAATAAATCCCAAATTTGACGCAACCGTTCACGTTGACCACCCTAAACAAGAACACAATACGAGTGACCCACTGTCAGTTTTAACAATATAAATAAGCAACTAAACTCCCTGCTGGCTCGGCTGTAGCTCACAGGGATGAGTGGTTGCCTCTCTCCCCATCAGTTGCATGTGGAAGTGCCCTTGAGCAAGACGCTGAACCCCCAGTTGCTCCCACTGCTCCTTAATTACTAAGTGCAGAGAATAATTTCCCCTCAGGGATCAATAAAGAATATATTAATATACATTATTAAATGAAATTGTTTTTGATGGCCCTTAGTAAGACCACACCAAGTGCAAGATAAATACAGGGATGCAACAGAAAACTAAACACAGGGTCTTACACATTTTGACCGATGGATTTCCAGGACTTTAAACCAAATTTTCATGACCTATGGATATTTTGAGCGTCTTTCTTTAAAAAAATATATATATATTTCAAAGTCGGCGTAGATGAACATGTGATTTTAACAAATGTCCATGACTTTTCCAAAACTTTTATGATTTAAGTTTTTCCATGACTTTTCCAGGCCTGCAAAGAAATGACCATTTTAAAAGTCCATGACTTTTCCAGCTTTTCCATGACCGTACGAACCCTGAAAATACACTCGGCCGGGCAAGGTTGCTTATCCCCGGTGTCGCACCATCATCTTGTTTGTAACCGTGGTAACCAGTACGGTGTTCTGCTGCCGTATCAGAAAAGGCTTCAAGTGCGTCAATCGACAGAAGCACTACGATGTTCTTTACAGTCAATCGACAGTTTTCAGCCGCCGTCTGGATGGTTATTGAAATAAAAATAAAAACATTTTGGGTTGGAAAATCAGGAAAAGTCATGAAGTTTTTAAATGGCTATTTCTAGGCCTAAAAAAGTAATTGAAAAAAATAAAATCCCCCAATTTTTGGAACAGTAATGCAAATTTGTTATACGCAAATATTAATTTAAACGGAATATATGTACGGTATACTTTGGAATTCTCATTGTTAGTTTAAATACAACATTAGACACAACGAATCGATAATGAAATTCGTTGCCAACTATTTTAATTGTCGATTTTTATCGATTCGTTGTTGCAGCCCACACACACACACACACACACACACACACACACACACACACACACACACACACACACACACACACACACACACACACACACACACACACACACACACACACACACACACACACACACACACACACACACACACACACACACACACACACACACTAACTGTCACTTCAACAGAAGGTCAGAGCAGCGTAAGGTGTAAGCGTCAGGCTCAATAACGCACCCGATTGATATGTACACAGGTATCGATATGGTAACTCCAAATCTCGCTCATGCCAAACTCCCTCCTTATGGACGTTTACAAAAACAATACCTGCGTCATCAGGCTTCGCCCCCGACTATCTTCTCTGAGTCGTTTTTGCGCGACGCACCCCGTCGGCACGAGTGATGCGCCGCGCACGCGGGAGCTCGATCGCTTATGTCCACAAAGACAAATGTTAAAGTGTGACGCAGCAACGCCGACGCCAGTTCACTGCACACGCAATAATGACAAAGAAGAAGTGTGCAGAGCGTCTCCTTTTAAAAGGTGGGTCCTGATCTTTAACCCTGTCATGTTTGCACACATCATGCATACTTTATTGTCATATTATTAAAAACAGAATGAGGAATGCAAATAACCTGGAGGCGTTGGCGAGAGTCCCCGCAGGCACGGGCGCATCGCGTAGACGTGGACGACCGACACCGCCATCGTCCACCTGGGAGGGGTCACGGCTGCAGACCACGACGGAGACCTGTGTTGCCATGGAGACGGACAGATTACAACATCGATAGGATTCGATAACGTCTCGGCGGATGCATCTACAGCCGCCTGCTTCATTCATGCAGGGCAGTTATTACATCATCACACTGGAATGTCACTGGGCCGAAAATATTGGGAGCAAGGCATGGCAGTTAACACACACACACACACACACACACACACACACACACACACACACACACACACGCACAAGCAGGAACACACACACACATGCAGGCACACGCACAGGCAGACACATGCACACACGCACACACACACACACACACACACACAGGCAGGCGCAGGCATACACACAGGCACACACGAACACACACAGGCACATGCAGGGACACACACAAGCAGGCACACGCACACACGCAGGCACACACACAAGCAGGTACACACACACACACACACATCATAAAGCGATTTTTGTAATAAGCTAGAGCTAAGTTTTGATCATATTAGTGTCAAGCTTTACATCGAAGAGTAGAGAGAGAGAGGGGGGGCGGGGGAGGGTAAACAGAGCAAGACACGACAGAAGCTAAAATAAATAAATAAATAAATATATTTTATATGATGTGGGCAACCAAAGTCACGAAGCAGATTACAATCCATCTTTATAAAAAAATAAAATAATGTCCGGGTGTTGTATTTGGCCTCGAGACCGCAGATCAGACACAGCTGTGACACCGGAGGCTAACGGGCAGCTAGCGTTAGCCTAGCCCCCGTTACGCTGTGACCCTGCGCCATTTACCAGCCGAGCTACCAACCAACTGTTTAATGTTAACCCCCGCGAACTAACTTGTCGGAAAGGGTGTCTTTATCGCTCTCTCCACACACACACGGGGAGGGGAAACAAGCCCCCCGGGGCCGGAGTGGCAACTTACCTGCTCGCTAGCAGAGCCACAGGGGAGGAGGAGGAGGAGGAGGATGGCAGTCCTTCTTCTGGTTGTCATGCTAGCCCCGATGCTAACACTGGTTAGCTCCCTCCAGGACGCTATTTTGTCTAAATGTTGTAATCTTTTCAGAGTGAGGGCGGAAGCGGCCGCCAGAGGAGACCCAGAGACGACGCGCACGGCGGGAGAAGAGGTACCCGGGTGGCTGACGGTAAACTTGGGGAGAGTTTCTCTGAGGGGCTGAGGAGACTTCCACAAAAAAAAAAAAAAAGAAAGAGCCAAACTGACCACCGAGCCACTTGGCAGGCGGCTTCTGATTGGACGAGGGGAGAGACCAATCACCTGTGGAGGATGAGCTCACTGGGCTCCCCCGCCCGCCCCCTCATGCAAATATAAATAATGACGGTATTAATAATAACAATGACATGATAGATAAATAAGAATAATATACAAATAATACGGAAGTAATTATAAAAAAACGTAATATTTTAATAAAATAGCAATACTAGAATAGTGAATAAATACATACTATTAATAATAATGAATATAATAATACAAAATAATATTTTAATAAAATATCAATACTAGAATAGTAAATAAATACATTATATAAATAATGTTGAATATAATAATAATACATGTAAATTAAAAAACGTAATATTTAAATTAAAAAACGTAATATTTTAATAAAATAACAATACAATACAATACTAGAATATATAAATACTAGAATATATAAATACACAATATTAATAATAATGAATATAATAATACAAAATTACAATTAAAAAAAACTAATAATAAAACAAAAACACAATTTTAGGAAATAAACAACAGCAATCATAATGATTATAATAGTTAAAACATAATACAAATAATAACGATAATGACAAAAAATAATGATGATCATAATCATACAAATAATTAAAAGATAATGATGATTATAATCATACAAATAATCAACAAATAATGTTAAAAAACGTAATATAAGAATACTACAACACTATAATAGTAAATACATACACAATAATTAATGTAGGAGAAAAGTGAAGGCTATATACTATTTTAAATGGGTATATTATTATTTTCAACCACTCATAGAACAACCCGTGATGCAACAGCTATATTCTCGTTGCAGTGCAGGTTACTTCTTCTTCGTCTTCAGGTCGAGTCAACCCTCACCCCCACTTCTAACAAGTGCCACTTCACATCCGGAATGCTATTTGCATCACACATGCCTCATGATCAGGTGAAGGGAAATGTGCTGCACAGTGGAAGCATATGGAGTCGTGTAATCTGATGCTCCACCTCCACCACACCACCACCACCACCACCACCACCACCGCACCCCACTGACTGTTAAAGCTGCATGCACGCCTGCTCAATGTCTCCGGGAGTGGAGGAGGCGCCGATATGATGAATATCGCTTTACTCAACTCTTCAAGCAAGGTCATCAGCAACCATCTGTAGGCAGTGTTTGTGTGTGTGTGTGGGGGGGGGGGGGGACGACGACAAAACCCCTAACATCCATTTAGATTTGAACATGCCGTTGTTTCTCTGCTCTCACCCGACTCGGCCCAGTGCATGTGCTCTATTAAAGCCGTGCGCATGCGCCACATCGGACCTGAAGCGGTCTCTTTGATGGATTCGCAGGTTTCCCGTTGCAGAGTCTTCTTCAGATGCACAGACAGCATCTTCTCTGAGCTGCAGACGAGCGCGTGAAGCTGCCTCCCCGCCTCCAGCCGGATGCAGACGCGCTCCTCCCTTCCTCCTCCAGGGGGCGGTGGAGGTCCGCGCACGGACCCCGCGCCTCCGCCGGGATTACGGCGCATAACGCAGAGCCCCAACCGCCCCCTGCCTTCCGAGACACAGCTGAGTCAACCGTCACCGTCAGCATGCACCGGAGCCGTATCCTCGCGCACGCGCCGTGCACAGTCTGACGCCGTATGTAATTAGCTCCCAGGGATTTAATGAGAAATAATATATCATTTAATAATGTTAGGACATTAACTTTGCATGCATTCTGCAGACAACCCGTGCGTGATAATCAGTTCATTTGTGTGAGTGTGTGTGTGTCTACGTGTATCTGTGTGCATGCGTGTGTACGTGTATGTCTGTCTCTGTGTGTGTGTGTGTGTGTGTGTATACATATGTGTGTGTGCGTTTGTGTGTCTACGTGTATCTGTGTGCATGCGTGTGTACATGTGTGTGTGTATACATATGTGTTTGTGTGTGTGTGTGTGTGTGTGTGTGTGTCTACGTGTATCTGTGTGCATGCGTGTGTACGTGTCTGTCTGTGTGTGTGTGTGTGTTTGTATGTGTATATATATACATATGTGTGTGTGTGTGTGTGTGTGCGTGTGTGTGTGTGTGTGTGTGTGTGAGCGTGCAGTGCATACTGTGAAGGCTCGGAGACTGTCAGTCCCGGGCTGCATATTGAGATCAAAGGGGAGCAAGTCTGACATCAACACCCCCCCACCCCCCTCTCCCTCCCTCACACCTCCCCTCACTCACACACACACACACACACACACACACACACACACACACGCAGCCAAACAAGTTGGTCCGGCTGCTGACTCCAGCTCAGGTGAAGGATGCTGAGGCATCCCGATAGGAGAGTGGATCCGTTTCCATGGCTGCCGTGCGACTGCCGCTCGTCTCCGGGTTCCTCGGCTCTCGTAGACGAGACGTCCTCGCCGACGTTCCTTTGGCAACAGAGTGCAGCCGCCGCTCTGAGAGACGTGTTCACTTATCGCTCTGATAACATGAAGAACCAGGTTATTGATTTTTCTGTTTTCATTCATGTTCGTCTTCTGAAGAACATTTATGAGTTGCGTTCTTGCGTTGTCTCGTGGTTTTACATCGGCGTTACTACCGGGACCCGCCCACGTATCCCACCTGTACCCCGCATGCTAATGTTCTGCCCCATTAGTTAGTCACGCCGACATACAGAAACATGGAGATGCCATGTGGAACCGAAAATGGTTCTTCAGAGTGATGCCTTAGAATACGCATTTGTGGTTCCACAAAAAACAATCCAGGGAACCATTTCCTTAATGAGTGCTTAAAAGGTGTCATAATAGACCGAATGGTTCTTTAAGGCACCATTTCTGGTTCCAAAAAAGAACCTTTCAGACCAGGATCATTTAAAGAACCATTTCCTTAAAGGGTTCTTCAAAAAAGTATAAAGGTGTCTCAAAGATCCTTAAAAACGGTTCTTTAAGGCACCATTTCTGGTTCCACAAAGAAACATTTCCTGAAATAGTTCTTCAAAGAATTTTTAAAAGTATCTCTCAAGAACCTTCAAAAAATGGTTCTTTCAGGGGGCATTTTAGGGTTTCACAAATAACCTTTCAAACCATGGTTCTTTAAAGAACCATTTCCTTAAAAGGTTCTTCAAAAAAACTATAAAGGTGTCTCAAAGATCCTTTAATAAAAGTTCTTTAAGGCACCATTTCTGGTTCCACAAAGAACCTTTCAAACTGGAGTTTTTTAAAGAACAATGTCCTTAAATAGTTATCTAAAGAACCTTTAAAAGTATCTTTTAAGAACCTTCAAAAAATGGTTCTTTAAGGCCCCATTTTTGGTTCCAAAAAACCCCTTTCAAAGAACAATTTCCTTATTCCTATAAAGGTGTCTCAAACAAAACAATGGTTCTCCAGTAGGTGATGGTTCTTCGTAGAACCACAAAGCCTTTTAAAGAACCACTTAAGAACCCTTACTGCTCTGTGCGTGGGAGATGGACCCCTCCATTTGTCCTGGCTCCTCTGGAAGAGGCCGACAGCAGAACGCCTCCCTCCGGTCCAGGGATGCTGAGTGCCGTGTCGTTTCCATAGCAGCAACAACGCCACACGAGAACCGCACAGAGGCAGATAGCGCCGCGGTGATGGGGATCACGTTCCTGGGGCCCTGAGGGGCACTCTTGAGAGGCTGTGAAACACACACACACACACACACACACACACACTGAGGCACTTTATCAGACCCAATATTCATTCCGCCCCAAACATGTATTTGGGATGAAATTACAATAGCTTGTTTGAATGTCATCGTTATGAAACTGTTTGGCGTTCAAAGTATACGGACCGGTTTACGGCGCACACTGATGACTATCCGAGACATAAAACTGACGAGCTTGCGCTTTTCCATTTTTTTTTTCAATCTCTCGAATTCGTGTGTATTCAGAATGAACCAAACCAGATGGGGGGGGGGGGGGGCTTCTCCTTCCTCCTTGTTCACGCATGTGAGCACACCTGAGGGGAAGGCCTGGCGACGGGGGCGTGCAGCCTGCAGGACGCCGGGGCGAGGGTGTATGTGTGTGTGTGTGTGTGTGGGGGGGGGGGTTGGATCGAAGCCCATCGAGAAGATGGAGGTCTCCGTATGAGACAAGTATGATATATTATTTAACAAAGAGCAAGATGGCGATGAAGAAAACTAGATCATAGGCATCCAGCGTGTGACCTCTGCAGGTGCCAGACCACTACGGTTTGGTTCCGCTATTTGTGGTGGGAAATAATAATAATAATATTAATAATAATAATAATAATAATATAAGTAATAATGATAATGATAGTAATAATTATAATTATGATAACAATAAAAATAATCATAATAATAATAATGATAATTATAATAATGATAATAATAATAATACTAATGATGATAATAACAATCATAATTATAATAATAATAATGATAATAATAATAATAATGATAATAATAATGATGATAATAATAATAATAATAATAATAATAATGATTATGATGATGATAATGAGAATCTCAAATGTCTTTGAAGCCTTCATTAAACAGACTATTATTAATTCAGCTGAATGGATAGAGCTCCACCCCCACATGATGGTTCAGAGCTCGGGGGGGGGGGGGCTTAGCAGGACCTCGACGACTTCTCGGAGGCCTGGTGGGCTCCATGGCAACGCGGGTGGTCTTCAGGTGCAAAAGGTCCTGTGATACGTTCATTAAAGCTCACCTGGAGGGGGGGGGGGGGGGGGGGGATTCCTGGAGCATAATTGCAATACTCCGCAAATGAGGGGATCATCATAATTAGCATACGCGTCACTTTGGACTGTGCATGGCCACATGCTAATGACTTCACTTAACACACACACACACACACACAGGGCCCGGCCCCCGAGGCCTGATGTCAGAGAAGCTGAGACCCCTCGCCGTTCGCCATGGCAACCTCGGAGGCCGGCGCGGAACCTCTTAAATCAGCATTCTTAACCATTTCCTTAAATAGTTCTTCAAAGAACCTATAAAGGTGTCTCAAAGAACCTTAAATTATTTTCTTGGATGCACCATTTTTTGTTCTTTAAAGAACTATTTCTGGTTCCATACAGAAACTTTCAAAACAATGTTCTTTACAGAACCATTTCCTTAAATAGTTCTTCAAAACACCTTTAAAAAATGGTTCTTTAAGGCACCATTACTGGTTCCACATATAACATTTGAAATCAGGGTTCTTTAGAGAACCATTTCCTTTTTTTAAATTCTTTAAATAACCTATAAGTTTTCCCAAAGAACCTTTAAAAAATGGTTCTTTAAGGCACCATTTTTGGTTCTTTAAAGAACCATTTCTGGTTCCACACATAAACTTTCAAAACAATGTTCATACAGAACCAAATCCTTAAATAGTTCTTCAAAACACGTTTAAAAAATGGTTCTTTAAGGCACCATTTGTGGTTCCACACATAACCTTTCAAACCAGGGATATTTAAAAAACAATGTCCTTAAATAGTTCTTTAAAGAACCTATAAAGGTGTCTCAAAGAACCTTTAAAAACATTATATTCAATATGATTGAATCGATGGATTTCACTGAAGGGAATTCCCATAAGATTTGATGGGAATGACGTTCCTCTTGTGGTGGAAGAGCTCCGTGAGCGTGTGAAGGAGGATGAATCCTCACAGCACTCTTATAAGTATATATATATATATATATATATATATATATATATATATATATAATTTGTGTTTCCTCGGTGCAGCGAGACGAGTCACCGCCGTGAGCCGCTGATGGAGGAGGCTCCGGGAAATATGCAAAGCAATGCATATCACTGACAGTATATCTGTGTGTGTGTGTGTGTGTGTGTGTGTGTGTGTGTGTGTGTGTGTGTGTAATCAGTAACCTTCTCCTCCCACCTAACAACTCTCTCCGTGTCGTTCACTCTCCCTGACAGACTTTCCATTTCCTCCAAATAGATAAATAAGTACCGTTCAGCGAGAGCCGGCCGCACGCCGCACATCCCGGAGGGGACATTTATCCCTGTTCCGGAAATAGATTAATAAAACATCGGTACGGCATCTGCTCCACCCGCTCCACCCGCTCCACCACCCGACCCCCAGGTTCAACACGCGAGGGATGCCGTAGAAGAAACATTTCTGGTTCCAAAAATATTTTTTAAAACCAGGTTTCTATAAAGAACAAGAGTTATTCAAAGAACTATATAAAGGTCTCTCAAAGAACCTTCAGAAATGGTTCTTTAAGGCCCCATTTGTGGTTCCACAAATAACCTTTTTTAACCAGGGTTATTTAAGAACCTTTTCTGTAAAGAGTTCTTCAAAGAACCTATAAAGGTGTCTCAAAGAACTTTCAAGAAATGGTTCTTTAAGGCACCATTTCTAGTTCCACAAAGAACCTTGCAAACCAGGGTTCTTTAAAGAACTATTTCCTTAAATAGTTCTTCAAAGAACCTATAAAGGTATTAAAGAACCTTCAAAAATATTTTTTTTAAGGCACCATTTCTGGTTCTTTAAAAATATTTTCAAACCAGGGTTCTTTAAGGAACCATTTCCTTAAATAGTTTTTCAAATAACTAGAAATGGTGCCTCCAAAAAATGGTTCTTAAGTTATGGGTCTCCGTAGAACCACAAAGCCTTTTAAAGAACCATCATGTTCCTGTGAGTAATAATCAGTTATGGGTTCTATTATCATGAATATCATCATAACATTTAGAACATGCGGTTCTCTCGCGTGACTCAGATGTTCTTCCCGTTTCTCGTCCGTGTTCCGCAGCTGATGATTCGTTGCCCCTTTATTATTATTATCATTATCATTATTATTATTATTTATTATTATTATTTATTATTATTATTGCTATTATTATTATTCATTACTATTATTGGTCGTTTCCACCCACAGATCCAGTATCCCGTTCTTTTGTCCGCGAGCGTAATTCTCCTCGCGGCTCCAGGAGGCGGAGAACGTTCCGGCGGTCCGTAAATTGCTTTTTCGTCTTTTTCCTCTCCTTCCGTGATGAGCTCGATATTTTTCCCGCCACCGTCCCGTCGTCGCGTCGCAGACGCCACGCTGTCGCCACGGGAACCGCGAGGAGGCGGGTCAATACTTTTCTCATCGAGGAGCCGATAAAAGTAATAAACCTGACTCATTATCCTGCCCACTCTGGAATTCTCATTTTAGATTGTAGTCCCGAAATCCCACCGCTTTCCATCTCCTGGGGAGGAAGAGGATGAGGAGGATGAGAAGGAAGTGGAGGAGGAAGAGGAGAAAGTGGAGGAGGCGAAGGTAGGGGAAGAGGAAAAAGGGAGGAGGCGGAAGAGGTAGTGGAAGAATGTGAGGACAAGAAGGAAGGACAAGAAGAGAAAGGGGGAGGTGGAGGAATAGGAGGAGGCGGAAGGGGGAAGAGGAGGAGGAGGAGGAGGAGGAAGGGGAAGAGGAGAAATGGGAAGGAGGAAGAAGAGGAGGAGGAAGAAGAGGAGGTGGATGAATAGGAGGAAGGGGAGGAGCAGGAGGAGGAGGAAGACGAGGAGGAGGAAGAAGAGGAAAAGGAGGAGGAAGAGGAGGAGGAGGAGGAGGAAGAGGGGAGGAGGAAAAGGAGGAGAAATAAGAGGAGGAGGAAAAGGAGGAGGAGGAAGATGAAGAGGAAGAGGAGGAAAAGAGGAAGAGGAGGAAAAGGAGGTGGAGGAATAAGAGAAGGACGAAAAGAAGGAGGAAGATAAAGAGGAAGAGGAGAAGGAGGAGGAGGAAGAGCCGGCCCACATTAAGCGTATACATCATCGTTTGTTTTGTAGAATCATGAATATTCATGAATCCTGAGTCAGGCTCCCGGTGTGGCTCTTCTGATTGGCTCCTGGTGATGTCATCGCTCCACCGTCCATGACTCCAGACTCAATGAGCATAAACATATATTAAACATATATTTAGAATATCGCCTCAAGGACTTTTCAGGCGAGACGCTTCGTCTTCTTTATTTCTGGCAATTTACAGAATCCACATGAAATAAAGTGTGATTAAATATGAGCGACGGCGCATTCCAGGCGGGGAACCCACAACCTTTTCTCACGGATGTCGAAGACGCTCTGATCCACACGGCGTGGTTATTTATTTTTAGTCACATTTGCTCCGTAAGTGTTTAAATTTACCGCCGTACACGAGCGTGAAAACAACACTTTTCATTTGTGTTCATTTGCATATTGAGAGACGCGAACACCACCACACCAACACAACCAGACGGTTTCTCACTGTATCCGGGTAGATTAGTCCCCGCCGCGTTAGCGCAGTGTTTCACAATCAGTCTGGCGGGTTTGAGTCAGACGAAATGAGGTGAAAAATGAAGAAAAAGCTAAATGAGTTGGATTGTAAACAACAATTGTTTTACGAATAAATTAACGTTACCAGAAAAAGAAGACATTCTCTAGAATATTTTAGATGCAAAATAAATAGCAATTTGTCGGATTGTAAACAATTTAAACAAAGCTTTGGATTTCAATCCGACGAGTAACGGTGAGACTGTTTCATTTTGTTTCTATTTTTGGGGGTTTACGGAATTTCCTAGAATATTTTAGATGCAAGAAAAACCAAAGAACATTTAAAAAAATTGTCGGATTGTAAACAAATGTTTTTTGTTTTTTTTACGAATACATAAAAGTTACCAGAAAATATGAATATAGCTTTTGGATTTCGATCCGACCAGCAACGGTGACGATGTTTCATTTTGCATAGATCCTGAGGGTTTATGGAATTTTCTAGAATATTGTAGAACCAAAAACAGGTCGACGCCACGTTAGTTGGATTTTAAACCCTTTGTTTAAAAACAAATAAATAAACGTTACCAGAAAAAAGACGAATATAGCTTTTGGATTTCAATGACAGTAACAGTATCGGTGTTTTATTTTGGGGGTTTACAGAATTTTCTAGAATATTTTAGATGCAAAAAATTGTCGGATTGGAAACAAATGTTTTTTTTTACAAATAAATAAACGTTACCAGAAAAACGTTTATTATTTATCTACTTCATTTTGAGTAGATTTTGGTGGTTTAAGGAATTTTCGAGAATATTAGTCACAAAAAAAAGAAGAACATTTTTTTTTATATACATTTCTTAAATTTTTTAAACGCTATATAAATGTAATATAATATTATTATTATTATTATTATTATTATTATTATTATTATTCTCTCGCTGACGGTCTCGGTTACTTCCATCGGCGTTACGTTTTACCGCCTACGTGATTTTCTAAATTCTATTTAAAAAGATAGAAACATTATTTCAGTCGGAATACCTACAATGGCTTTGATTAAATCAAAATAAATTTAAAAAACACATAATTTCAATCGTCTATCCCGATACACGATTCACGGACGTGAGATTTACTAGGTTAGGTTTCCAATTAGTAGGCGTCACTCGGAGCTTTCCCGCGTCTCCGTCTCCCTTCCCAGCTGGAATGTAGGCAGAGGTAATCTTTCCTCGCTATTTATAACCTTCCCACACCCTGGAGTCACGCTCACACACCCGAGATCTGCCTGGAAACAGCCGCAATCTGTACGGACCGGCCACCGAGAAGGACGAAGCGCTTTGCTCAAGGACAACCGGGCAGCTCTGAGAAGACGGAGAGCGTTACGGATTCACCTTCACCTTCACGTCGCCACAACAACCGCTTCTCAAAACGTTTTGCTCTCCCTCTCACACCCCTCCATCCATCCCCCACTCCAAGAACAACAACGGACCAATGGAGGCAGGGGGGGGGGGGCATCGGATCCCTGGTACATCAGATATAACCAGAGGTGGTGATGGGGGGGTTGCCCTGGTTAAGGTAACAGGAGGATACCCAGCAGGGGGGCAGCAGATCAGAGGGAGTGTGTGTGTGTGTGTGGGGGGGGGGGGTTCAGGTAACCTGAGGAAGCCCAGCAGGGGGGCGCATGAGATTGTTGTTCTTGTCTATTTGTGGGTGCTGTACGTGGAGGAAGTGGGTGAAGAGACATCAGACGATACACAAGAGGGGGGGTTCAGAATATTAAGCTAAGAGGAGAGAAGTGCACCGGTCCGGTTTTTTTTTCCAACTAATTAGGAGTCGGAGAACAACAGGAAGAGTCGACTTCAATCGCTTCAACAAAATAAAGTCAGGTTTGGAGGTTTTATTTCAGCTGGAATGCATAAAATATGACTCATTGCTTTTGATTACATGCAAAAAGCAAAACGTGTGTGTGTGTGTGTGGGGGGGGGGGGGGTAAAACACTTCTCTCAGTCACAGCCATGAAGTAAGTTATTTAAAATATTTAATATGAATTGACCTTTATTTTTTTTAAACATTTATCCTCACGTGTTGGTCTGACTGTGCCCCCTCGCTGGTCCAGTTCATCATCTTTATCAAAAAAT
This sequence comes from Liparis tanakae, assembly GCA_036178185.1. Taxonomy (NCBI): domain Eukaryota; kingdom Metazoa; phylum Chordata; class Actinopteri; order Perciformes; family Liparidae; genus Liparis; species Liparis tanakae. The sequence goes on from CM070096.1 coordinate 18,527,586, forward strand.
AAATAAACATATAAATGATGTAAATTGTTAACAGAGAATCGATATTGTCTCAATGCTGCCAACTTTCACGCCAAAATATTTTGAATTTAATGAGAGGTTACATCCTAAAATAGGTCCTAACATTCATGCAATAGATTCCACTTCATACACTTAAATAGAGACTATAAACCTTCAGTAGACTATAAATGACGACCTGACATTTACAAATGAGACTAATAACGAAATTAAGAAAAACTAGATGAATAAGACGGATTAGACGAATAAGAAACATGAGAAAAATAAACAAAAATAAGAAAAATTAGACGAATGACAAAAATAAGGAAATTAAGAAAAAATTGACAAATAGAACGAATAAGGAAATTAAGATGAATTATACAAATGAAACACATAAAAAAAATAAGGAAATAAGAAAAATAAGACAAATGAGACAGATAAGGAAATTAACAAAAAATAGACACATTAGACAAACAAGGAAATCAAGGAAAATAAGAAAAAATGGACGAAAGAGACAAATTAGACAAATATGAACAGATTTGACAAATAAGACAACTAAACACAGGATAAAAAATATGAATGTGTTCAGTTTACAAATAAATTACAGCGGAGGGAAAACATTATTTTTCATGGGATTATAACGTTGTCGACCAGATTGATGATCAGATTGATGATACCGATGTCCGCTCTGCGCGCGCGTGTGTGTGTGTGTGTGTGTGTGTGTGTGTGTGTGTGTTCCCGCTCTGCTCGTAGCATGCGGTCCCTCGATGTTGATCCTGCAGATATTGCATGGTGAGCTAAATTGGTTCCCAGCAGCGAGCTGGAGGCCCAGGTTCTGCAGACAGGAGTCAACGAGCGTGATTTAAAGGTCAGGCCCAGCAGAGAGGAGAGAAAACGCTGACGGCGAATATGACGGGGAACATGACGGGGAACATGACGGGGAACAGCTGCGCGTTCACAGAGTCACCCACACCCAAGCTCCCGTCGCACAATCTCTGTGTTTACACATTAAATAAAGGTTCTTAAAGGGTTCTTTAAAAGGATGTGTGGTTCTACAAAGAGCCATCACCGACTGAATAACTATTCTGTCGTTTGAGACACCATTATAGGTTCTTTGAAGAACTCTTTAAGGAAATGGTTCTTTAAAGAACCCTGGTTTGAAAGATTCTTTGTGTGACCAGAAATGGTGCCTTAAATAACCATTTGTTGAAGGTTCTTTGAGACACTTTTATAGGTTCTTTGAAGAACTCTTTAAGGAAGTGGTTCTTTAAATAGGTAAACCAGGCATTTCAATATGAGATATAATATGTTTGAAAAACAGGTGAAAAGAGCAGACTGTACACAACACACGGAACAATTAAGGTGCCATCTGGAACCGAAAATAGTTCTTCAGAGCGATGCCATAGAAGAACCATTTATGGTTCCACAGAGAACCTTTCAAACCAGGGTTCTCTAAAGAACCATTTCCTCAAAGAGGTCTTCAAGAACCTTTCAAACCAGGGTTCTTTCAAACAAACTGTAAAAGTGTCTCTTACAAAATAATGGTTCTTTACAGTAAAGAACCCTGGTTTGTTCTTTGTGGAACCAGAAATGGTGCCTTAAGATGAAATAAATTGGCGTGGAAATGTCAGGACAGTGTCCTTTATGCACCACGTGTCTCTTCTAATGATGTATTGTAAAGTGTATTGGACTGGGGGAGGAGGGGGGGAGAGGGGGGCTCGAGCTCCTCCCCCAATCCCGGCCTTTGTCACCCCCCCTACAGCAGCTAGTGGGTCTGCCAGCTCATGTCTCGGGGTCCCGAGAAGCAAATGATCTCTTCAACTCAGGCCACAGATAAAGCAAATAAGTCCCTTCAGCGTTTCTGCTGAGCCATGCCGGGAGAAGAGAGGATACCGAAAATTAAATAAAAAAGACCCTTTTCTGTCGTACTAGTCGAAAAGAATAAAACGCCGCGTGATAATCTTCGCCACGCTCTGCTTTCTCGATCGTCCGGCCTTCGCTGACTCACCGCGTGAGACTAAAGCCCAAAAGATATCGACCTCCCTGCACAGCGGCTAAATGAGTTTTTGAAAACGCTGTTTTCTTTCTGCACTCAAAATCCACCACACAGCGTCGGTAACACACAAAGGGCAAAGGGCAACGCCGGCCCTGGGAAATATAATGTTGACCCTTAAATCAGGAGGAGAGGGGCGAGAGATCTCCCCAAAACTCCCTCTAATAATTATCATAATTTAATAGCGTTTTGTTTTTGTTATTTGTTGTGTCTGTCCTATCTGTATTGGGGTAAGTACACAAAAAAGATCAATAAATATATATTTTAATTATAAAAAACAATGAAATAAGTTTTGTTTTCAATATTTGTTTATAAAAATAAATAACCGAAAAATAGATAAGAATAAAATTGAATGAGATTGTCTGATATATGTCTTTTGTTCAAACAATCTAACAAAACACTTTGAATCAACAGACTACTGCCTGAAAGTCTTATTATTGCCAATTTTTATGACAATTGCTCATATACTGTAAACCTAAAATAAGTATATTTATTATTTTTGAAAAAAGGTTCAATCTTATTTCCCAATTTATTTTTAAATGCCTCTGGATTTCAGTCTGTGGGGGCAAAAATGACCCCCTAACAAATATGTAAATGTCCTACCCTGACCAAACACACACACGTGTAGAAGCGTGGGGGTTTCTCGCCTTTTTTGAGCCAGAGCAGACACTTTTAGCCCCGCGGTCCGATCCCACCGTCTCCAATCCATTGATCTGGAAGATGATCAACGGATAATAATGGCGGGTTGTCCATCCATCTGGTGGGATTCTCAGTTCTGTCCCCCAGTGATCACATGGCATGAAACTCAAATAATGAAAGGATTATCTGCAGCGCTCTACGTTAAGGCCTGGAAGTAAATATTGAGATCAAAGCCGCTTCCACTGCCCACTCGAGAGAGAGAGAAAACTCCACCGTCACATGACACAAAGACAAAGGAATTAGTCACCGTGCGTAGAAAAGAGACAATACAGTCAAGTTCGTTATCCCCCTTTTTCAGAAGATAATGGCGCCACGGATAATGGAACGATAAAAGCTGAAGGGAAGAAAAGAAAAGAACAAAAACACCACTTTCCATTATTGATCGCTCGCTATTTTTGTGTTTTATTCAATTCCAATTTCTTTATCTGTCCGCAAAAACAAAATTCCACCCGCAGACTGGTGAGTCTGAGATATATGAAAACAAGAGGATAAAAAGAAGCAGAAGAAATCGTCTTTTTCTCTCGACCACCGCAGTGGAAGCGGCGAGGGTTCGGTGAGGTCGGGATGAAGCAAATGCAGTTCGGACAATCTGACGGGGAAGATAAAGTGTTTCTGCACGGGGCCGTATGCAAAGACAGTCGCTTCGCAGATTTTTGAAACCCCGTCTTCACCTTGGTGCCTCTGCTAGGCACCTTTAACTCGGCCCCTTCTTCTCGTTGCCTTCAGTTCGGCGCCTTCTTCTCCTTGCCTTCAGCTCGGCGCCTTCTTCTCGTTGCCTTCTTCTCGTTGCCTTCAGTTCGGCGCCTTCTTCTCTTTGCCTTCAGCTCGGCGCCTTCTTCTCGTTGCCTTCTTCTAGTTGCCTTCTTCTCGTTGCCTTCACCTCGGCTCCTTCAGCTCGGCGCCTTCAGCTCGGCGCCTTCTTCTCGTTGCCTTTATCTCGTTGCCTTCTTCTCGTTGCCTTCTTCTCGTTACCTTCAGCTCGGCGCCTTCTTCTCGTTGCCTTTATCTCGTTGCCTTCTTCTCGTTGCCTTCTTCTCGTTGCCTTCACCTCGGCTCCTTCAGCTCGGTGCCTTCAGCTCGGCGCCTTCTTCTCGGCGCCTTCTTTTTGTTGCCTTCTTCTCGTTGCCTTCTTCTCGTTGCCTTCAGCTCGGCGCCTTCTTCTCGTTGCCTTCAGCTCGGCGCCTTCTTTTCGTTGCCTTCTTCTCGGTGCCTTCTTCTCGTTGCCTTCTTCTCGTTGCCTTCACCTCGTTGCCTTCACCTCGGCCCCTTCAGCTCGGCGCCTTCTTCTCCTTGCCTTCTTCTTGTTGCCTTCAGTTCGGCGCCCTCAGCTTGGCGTTCCTCTCCTTCCCCAAAGGCGTCATTGATCTCCGGTCACTCAGTATATGTGGCAGCCATCAAACGGCCGTTAATAACTCTCCAATGGGGACCGTTTTTTGCTCCAGAGAAATAATGCATGAGCCTCTTCCTAATGAGATCATCCGTACTCGCTATTTAGCGAGACGCCGAACGGAGCCTCGTTGCAGCGGAGAGAGAGCAGGAGCGAGGTAAGTGTTCCTTCCCCCGCTGGTAACCAAACAGAGTCGCTAATTACCAAACCACTTTGACTGAGAAGCTACAAAGAGAAACACAAACACAACACCTCAAGGTTCCTCTGTAAAACCTCGCCAGCGTCACGGCCTTCTTGGAATGTAATCCACTGGCGACGACGAGCTGCTGGTGGAGCACGAGACAGAGGCTGTGATGTAAGATGTTATATTCTATCAAACTATGAGGACTGTCTAGAAAATGTGACTCAATGCTCTCTCTGTGTGTGTGTGTGTGTGTGTGTGTCAAGTTTTTAAACCTTTCACTGTCCAAAGTGGTCAAAATCTTTTTTGTGTGCAAAATAATTGGTTTCTACGGTCAAATGTGCAGCTTTCATGCTATTCTAACTGACTAAAATTATATTTTATATTATAATATATTATGCCAGAAGCTGCTGGACAACACGTGATTTAATGATTATATAAATTTTTTTACACTGTAAAAAAAGATCCTACATTTACGGTCAATAACTCTCAGTAGTTTTTCTTTCTTTTTTAAATTATATACAAAACACTGTGAAATTACACTATTTCACTGCTGAACCTTTAGAAATATCACTTTAATGAAGGAGTTTGATTTTAATATTACAGGAAAAATCTGTAAAATAACAGTATTTCACTGCAAAAATGTTAATACAAATTACTGTAAATTCATGTTTTTTTCCTTTATTTGAAGTAAAATATTGTACCTTAAATTTACATTTTTTGTTTGGCTGCCAGTCATTTGACCGTTTTCTTACGTAATTTTTTTACAGTGTAAATAACACAAATTTAAACGGATCAGTAGCTTCTTTTTTTGCCGTTACTGATTCGTTTACATTTGTATTATTACATTTTTTAATCTACATGTATTTTTTTAATATGCTTGAATAAAATGTAAACGGATCAGTAACAGCAAAATAAAAGAAGCTAAAAATATAGTTTCCCATATCGATTGTTTGTCCAACAAAATAACACAGTTTGGTTTCATCTCACTTTAAAAGAAGTGTCTCATATCTTCTCTTGTTATCGTCGATTGCGTAACACATGGATCCATTAAAGCACATTTTCTTTGTTTACGTCGTTGTGTTGGTATCGGCCGAGCATCCAGATGCTCCTCCTCCTCGCTTCCCTTCACGACTTATCGTCTGCAACCGAAAAGCATTCATCATAAATAATTAAAACATAAAACAAATCCTCAACACGTGACGCGTTGCCAAACACGAATGAACCTCACCGCTAATTATTTTTTTGCATCCTACTCACAGTTTAGTGACTCCCGCCGCGTACCGACCATTTTAATTTAAAACTGCTCACCCGGAAAGAGAAAGGAAGAAAGAGAGAAAAATGGGTTATTTTGGAGTTATTTTATTATTTTTTACAGCTTACATAATAGAAGGGGGGGGGGGCTGTCACCAAATACCTGGATGGTGCTTTCAGGGGCTGCTGCTGTGTAGGAGGAGAGGAAACAAAAGAAGAGATGACAGCTTTTTTTTTTGTTGTTGCTTCTTTCCGCCACAAAATATGAAAACAACAGACGAGCCGACGTCTTCCTGCTCAAACTCCAAAAGCACGAAGACGATCGGAGCCGACGGAGAACGTCTCGTAGACGAGCTCCCGGCCCTCAAAGGATTTCTAACGAACGTCCTCAGGTGACGAGACGAGTCACAGCGGGCCAAAGACCTCAGACCCACTGGAGCGCAGAGGTGTGTGTGTGTGTGTGTGTGTGTGTGTGTGTGGAGCCCTGGTGGGGGAGGAGGGGGCTCGATATAGAGCCGGACCTCGAAAAACTGAAGGCTACTCGGTAACAGCTGAACTCGACCGCGGCGAAGCTAATAGAGGATGGAAATTGTGTGTGTGTGTGTGTGTGTTT
>CM070096.1:18538766-18543766 GCA_036178185.1 Liparis tanakae
GTTCTTTAAAGAACCAAGGTTTTAAAGGTTCCAGAAATGGTGCCTTAAAGAACCATTTTGTAAGGTTCTTTGAGACACCTTTATGGGTTCTTTGAAGAACTCTTTCAGGAAATTGGTTCTTTAAAGAACCCTGGTTTGGAAGGTTCTTTGTGGAACCAGAAATGGTACCTTACAGAACAATGTTTAAGGTTCTTTGAGACACCTTTATAGGTTCTTTAAAGAACTCTTCAACGAAATGGTTCTTTAAAGAACCCTGGATTGAAAGGTTATTAGTGGAACCAGAAATGGTGCCTTAAAGAACCATTTTGTAAGGTTCTTTGAGACACCTTTATAGGTTCTTTGAAGCTCTCTTTATGGAAATGATTCTCTAAAGAACCCTGGTTTTAAAGGTTCTTTGTGGAACCAGAAATGGTGCCTTAAAGAACCATTTTGCAAGGTTCTTTGAGACACCTGTTTAGGTTTTTTGAAGCACTCTTTGTGGAAATGGTTCTTTAGAGAACCTTGGATTGAAAGGTTCTTTGTGGAACTGGAAACTATCTTAAAGGGGACACATTATGCCCATCTTTCCACAAGTTGATGTGGTTCCTTGGGGTCTTAATGTAATGTTTGTAACATATTTTGGTCAAAAATAAGAATCATTTCAAACCCTTTGTACCTGTCAGGAACACCTCCCCACAGACTGACCTGTCTGAGTGGGCGAGGTGCTCCGGGTTGCCAGGTTGGAGGTGAAGTATCGTACCAAAGGCTCGACATGTTGTATTATTTGGAGGGTAATTATCGTGTATCTGGCAACCCTGAGATGGGTTGACCAATGACTGTTCTCTATACCGTCAGCGCTCCCGCCAGAGCTCGGGAGATACCATTTCAAAAGGTGTGAGGGGTAAATACTAGTTAGTGAAAACCCAGAGAAACACAAATATCCCACAAAGTAAAATCCCGACGTTTTTGGAATCCCTGCCGGACGCTTTGTTTAGGTTTCAGAAACAGGACATGTCCGGGGAAAACAGGACATGTCCGGGGAAAACCGGACGTCTGGTCACCTGACCCCCCTGACGTCTGGCGCCATAAGCTAGAGTGAACAGAAACGGCAGATGGAGGATTTATCTAGACTTAACCCCCCCCCCCCCCCCCCCCCTTGGTACTGATGCCGATTCACGAGCTAAGTAAACAAACCAGAGGAGAATGGCAATTCTGTATCATTCTTAATCAAAATGAGACTAAACGATTTACGACACGGGTTCACGAGAAGTCCTTCAGAGGGAGGCAGGCGCACTACCCCTCGTGTCCACAGGGGGCGGCAAAACTCTAAAATATGAACGAACATTTGTGATGGTAGCTTTAAAGCTGTTCCTCTGGGCGGAGGTCGTCTTTTTCTCTCGTGTCGACCGTCTGCTCACACAGACACGTGATTATTACACCTGGCCAGAGAAAACACATGAATATAACATATAAAATATATATAAATATAAAAGAATATAACATATTCCCCGGTGCTTCTCCTCATGAAGAGTAAGCAAATTATACAGTTCCCCCCTTCAGGACTTTTAAAAAACGCAGGCTTGCTTATTCACCCTGGGGCTCTCCCCCTGGCCCCCCTCCCCGCTGACCCCGCCCCCCCCCCCACTGACCCCCCCTTCCAGGCGGACATTATTAAACCATGCGTGACGCCGCGGGCGATTCCATTCACACGCTACCGCCGTCCAGCTTCTGGGATTTCAAAAAGAGACTCAGCTGTTTACGTCACGCGGGCGACTTCTGAACGTCAACTTTCATTTCACTTATCACAGCTGACCCCTCACCTGACCCCTACATCTGACCCCTACATCTGACCCCTTCATCTGACCCCTCATCTGACCCCTCATCTGACCCCTCATCTGACCCCTACATCTGACCCCTCATCTGACCCCTACACCTGACCCCTACATCTGACCCCTATACCTGACCCCTCATCTGACCCCTACACCTGACCCCTATACCTGACCCCTCATCTGACCCCTACACCTGACCCCTACACCTGACCCCTCATCTGACCCCTACATCTGACCCCTACATCTGACCCCTACATCTGACCCCTATACCTGACCCCTCATCTGACCCCACACCTGACCCCTATACCTGACCCCTCATCTGACCCCTACACCTGACCCCTACACCTGACCCCTCATCTGACCCCTCATCTGACCCCTACACCTGACCCCTACATCTGACCCCTACATCTGACCCCTACACCTGGCCCCTACATCTGACCCCTACACCTGACCCCTACACCTGACCCCTCATCTGACCCCTCATCTGACCCCTACACCTGACCCCTACATCTGACCCCTACATCTGACCCCTACATCTGACCACTACACCTGACCCCTACATCTGACCCCTCATCTGACCCCTACACCTGACCCCTCATCTGACCCCTACATCTGACCCCTCATCTGACCCCTACACCTGACCCCTATACCTGACCCCTCATCTGACCCCTCACCTGACCCCTATAAAGAGCTCATGTTTATCACACAGAAGTGTTTGTGTATTATTGTTGTTGTTGTTGTTTTTGTTTTTCACAATTTGCGCTAACTTCCTCTCCTCCTTTCATTGGGACATTTGAAAGGTTCTTTAAATAACTTTTTAAGGAAGTGGTTTGAAAGGTTCTTTGTAGAACCATATATGGTTCTTCTATTTCAACACTCTGAAGAACCATTTTCGGTTCCAGGTGAGACCTTACCGTTTGTGTGTAGACGGCTAGGTGGTGATGGTGTGTGTGTGTGTGTGTGTGTTTGTGTGTTTGTGTGTGTGTGTTTGTGTGTGTGTGTGTGTGTGTGTGTGTGTGTGTGTGTGTGTGTGTGCGTGCGCCCGGGGAGGCTTCAGACGGCGATGTGTTCAGAAGCGGTGAACGTGAAACGCCGAGAGGTTCAATAATCTCCAAAGTGTCGCATCCGTTGTCGAGTTAAGAGAAGAAAACATGTCAGAGAGAGAGAGAGAGAGAGGGGGGGGGAGAGAGAGAGGGGGGGAGAGAGAGAGAGAGACTACATTAAACATTACAGAAAATGACACAGCAAGTTAGGGCAAGTAAAAGAATTAAATACACAAGAAGATACAAATACATATAGTAAATAGATAATCCCCCCCAAAAGAGAGAGAGAGAGAGAGAGAGAGAGGGTGGAGAGAGTGAAAGGAGAGAGAGAGACACAGATAGAGATAGAGAGAGAGAGGGGGAAATAGCAAAAGAGAGAGAGAGGGAGAGATAGATAGAGGGAGAGAGGGAGGGAGAGAGAGAGAGAGGGGGGAATAGCGAAAGAGAGAGAGAGAGAAAGGGAGGGAGAGAGAGAGGGATGCTGCAGTTTCTTTTTCCCCTCCTTTCCTCCGTGGAGCCAAAGGGGACGCCGGCCCATCAGTCTGTTCTGCTGTCACACACCGTCCTCTCAAAGGACCGCACACACACACACACACACACACACACACACACACACACACACACACACACACACACACACACACACACACAACGAGCCACCGGAGCTGGTAAACGGCCTTCAGAGCCGCCGCTCAGTCGTTATCGAGCCGCTCTCTGATTACCGAGAGCTGGGGGAGGAACACGCTACACGCTACACGCGTGTGCCGCGTCGGCCACGCCAGCCAGAGTCGGGGGGGCGTCAGTTCATTACAGATGTTGTTGTAGCCAGAGGAAGTGATACCTTAGAGAGGAGGGGGGGGGAGAGGGGAGTGACTCAGCAGTACAGTCAAAGCAATATATATATATATATATATATATATATATATATATATATATACTTATTTTCTTCACTTCCTGTCTCCACTTCCTGTCTTCACTTCCTGTCTTCACTTCCTGTCTACACTTCCTGTCCACTTCCTGTCTCTACTTCCTCTTCCCGATCAAAAAAAAGAAGCCCACACTTTAAAAAAAAGAGAAACAAACCAACCCCTGCCATGTGATCCATCTGGGAGATATGTTCTCTTGTCCCCGTTAGGCCACGCCCCCTGCCCCCCCCCCCTCCCCTCCATGACCTCTTCCATTCGCACCACTGATTAATTAAAGCCGTCCTCCGATTGGTCAATGGAACACTGGGCCCTAATTGTTGTTCCTGTGTGTGTGTGTGTGTGTGTGTGTGTGTGGGGGGGGGGGCTGGAGGAGGAAGTATACTCTAGCTTATTACGGGCTGTTGAGCGGTGGCTGGAATCGATGCCTGGAGGAGGAGGAGGAGGAGGAGGAGGAGGAGGAGGAGGAGGAGGAGGAGGAGGAGGAGGAGGAGGATGCTTGTTTTCTCCTTCTTTTTTAAAAGCCTGCTTTAAAACAACGGCGTGGAGCGAGAGCACAGCGGGGAAACAAAACTAATTACAGTGACAAGTGAGGCGGCGGCGAGGGGGGGAGAGGGAGGGGGGGGGGTGCTACATCACACCCAAAAGAGGCCGGACCCGTGGGGACGGCTGACGGATTCTCTAATTTTCTTTCGCGCGGCCAGACAAATCGCCCAAGAACGTCGTTGATTGAGCAAAATGGCCGGGCGCCACGCGGGTAGTTGATGAACGGCGTCGCTAATTACTCTTTAGCGTTTGAAGGGGGGGGGGGGGGGGGGGTCAAGGGGTCCGGAGATGACCCAGATCCTGAGTGATCTCTGAGGAGATTATTAAATTAAGTTATTATAGGTCAACAGTTATTTGGGGCGGTTGCGTAACCGACGGCGACGGATAATATTTTGTTCACATTTTGTGGACACAAACTATTTGACATTTCTGATCATTTATAATTTCTAGATTACGGGCTGACCTACGGGAAAGGCTTCCTCCCAGAGGCTCTCAGGTGGACCGCCGGTGTCTCTCTCTCTCTCTCTCTCTCTCTCTCTCTCTCTCTCCATCAGCCTTGACCTTTTATAACTTCTAAGGACAACATGTGAAAGCTCTTATGCCAAAATATAGACAGAAAATACAACAGAATATGTGCACAAATCTCAAGCTATCAATATATATATATATACTGTATATAT